>CM070840.1:4086491-4270061 GCA_036326025.1 Chrosomus eos
AACCTGCCCCGGACCAGGTTAGCCGTGGAGATACTATGGCGATGAACACTGACCACTTTCATGGTGCCTAAAACCCAGGGTTGCTGCAAACTAACCTGAAACATACCTGGCTAGCCACCTAACCTGGCTTCATGGACCCCAGGTGCAGACAGAACAAACGTAATAGTTATACAGTATCAAAGTTGTAAGCGTTAGAACATGTGCGTCTAGTCAAGCCGCCATCTTGGCCCGCCCCCCCGTCGGACCTTCAAGTTGCCCCAGCAGCTCTGATAAACATACAAGAGTCTTTTCAGCAGTTGTACAAAATATTCTCAGATATTGGTGTTGTTGTGTGGCAGTGCTTCACATCGCCACCTAGCCGCCTGGAGTGCATACTACATCGAATTTCACACACTTTTGCGTCACCGTATGCACGCGGATTTCCCAACCATAACTCTAGTCTAAACGCAGAATAAAAAATGATAACGCAACGCCACTTTTGCGTTTTCTCTTCAGATCGTTTCCGTGTAAACATAGCCTCAAGATGTTTTGCAGAAACTGAAGCAGTTTGAGGCAAATGTCTCCAATTTCACAACTTGACATTAATGAGCCAAGAAGACAAGTCAACACGGCAAATACGTTTTTGTAAATCTATAATAAAACCAGGAGAAAGTTTGACTTTAATTTTCAGAGAGACCAAATCCAGCTTTTCATATCAGTGACATTTTACATACTCTTTTAGTAAGAAACTAAAGCAAAATGAGCTGAAACAGACTCAAGCTGCTCTGGAGAAGAACTGGAAAGTTGTTGAAGAAAATAAGAACTTAGAGCCCCGGATGTTTTCTTTCTCTTCATATGCTCTTGCTAGAAGTTGTGCTGCTGTGGTGGAATGCCATTTAAGTTTTACAGAGTGTGCAGAGCACCATTTTATTTGGTTTCTGATAAAAAAATATTCCCACACTTTAGATCGGGCCAGATATTTTTGTAATAACTGTTGATTTATAGCATGCCCGGGAGCCGCCATCATTGGGGAATATGTCCAAAAAACATTGGACCGTGCAAACCAACATTTGAAAAAAATGTGAGTAACATACACATGGGGTCTGTTGATCCACACCATTACTTTTTTCTATCATCACACTGGCTTGTATTGTCCATGTCTGTAAGCAGTTGCTTGGCATGACACTGCATTTGATAAATTATTTGATGTACAATACTGCAGTGTGCATGTAATCAACACTGTTCAGGGGACTGTTTGAATTGTATTATTAGGCACTGCCAAATATATTCATATGAAAAAAAGTTTTGTTTCAATCTAAAACATGAGAGATATCGTGACTGCAATGAAAGACACATTTTGTGAAACTTTATTACAGTTTTTTTCAATTGTTTACACGCAATTTTGAAAACCGGGTTCTTTTTTTCAAAATATAATCACAATTATCCAAACACTACACTCAATTGGCATAATTCCTAGATTGTTTGCAAAATGACACACTTCTGTCAAAACATACACACTTAAGTCAAAAGATATACACATATTTGTGAAAATGCTATTAGTTTTCATTTAAACAAACACAGTCCTCAATGATCAGACACTATTGCAGGCAGTTTCACACTGCTGTGATAAATAAAAAACACATTTGTAAAAAAAAAAAACTATTTTTAGGAAATAGCATGTGCTAGATTTTGGGCCAGACATTGTTATGTAAGGGATAATTTAGATTTAAAAAAAAATAATAATGACAAACCCACAACATTCTTCATGATTAGTTTGAGATATAGGGAGAATGTACACAAATAGGCCTACTATAAACTTACCAAGCACTGCACAACACTGATGCTGCAAACTGAATATTTCAAGTATTTATTTCAATACTTACAGTATTTCTTACCATAATCAGTTACAGTAATCAACCAACAATGAAATCAATGAAACAAACTAAAATCTGTAGACAAATAAAAATTACTGCATGGAGTACATACACTTTGACTCTGAAGAAAAACTACTGTAAAAGCAACAAAAATACTGTAACTGAATACTGTAACAACCAGATATTTGGTTGATCTCTTTGTCCAGCTTCCATCGGTGTCAGTCCATTGTTGATAACATGGTCAATAAGTGTTGCACAGATTTCTTGAGTCAAATTTGGTCCTCGTCTACTATTTGGTAGTCTAAGTCCTTCTCTACCTCTTCCTCCCCCAGGCCAGCTCGGGGCCCCAAGCAATTGCTTGGTTTTCTTGCCTTGTCGCGACGGGCCTGCCTCTACCTAGGCCTCTTCCTCTATCTCCTTCTTCTCCTCTTCCTCTATCTCCTTCTTCTCCTCTTCCCCTACCTGGGCCTCCTCATCTACCTCCTTCTCCTCTTCCTCTACCTCCTTCATCTCCTCTTTGAGCCCCCTCTCATTCTTCCTCTTCTTCTTCTTCTTGCTCCTTCCATTTTTGTTGAAGACAGGTGAACTCACCTGCTGCCTTTTATAGCACACCTTTTCAAATTAGCAGACATTGTGTGTAATGTTGTGCAAATCTGTGGAGGTGTTTTGCTCATTGGAGTAGAATTTTGCAAATTGTGTGGAAATTTTTACAATCGTAAAAAACTGTATTACTATCACACAGACACACCTGTGCATTAGAAACGCTCTCTGCATCTTTGAAATGTTCTGGAGCAACATTAGGGTTAGGGTTAATAGAGTTAGGGTGTTAGGATGCTAATAGCTAATAGTGGATCTCATGCAGCTCAAACGGATCCTCACTAAAACAGACACAAATCCATAACAGTCAGCATTTAAAAAATGTTTAAAAAAATAGGCTAATAATAATTAATTATGATTGCAATTAGAAAACTACCAACAAAATATATGACCAGAAACTCTTTGAATAGTAACTATTCAAAAGTTTACAACTTCAGAGATATCAATGTGTTTGATAATTAGTGAAATTTAATCAGATTAACTAATGCACACAATGTAGTGAACAGACATAATAAACAGAATAAGACAAATCAAGTATGTTTGCAAACACAAATATATTTTTACTACATCAATCTCCACTCCGTATAATGTCTTGCGTGTTTTTAATGGGTTGCTTTGTGTCATCATGCCAATCCATTTTAGGCCTCTATATATGAGACTGTATATTCAGTCTGCTCAGACAAATTGTATACAATTTCAAGTAAAATAATTTGTTGCACTGAACTACATGCAAATATTTTTCAATCTCAGTTCAACTCACAAACTGCAAGGCTTTGTTTAAATGTCTGCGGAAACACTGCCACCTAGAGGCCATGTGTGAATGTTGTAACTGCACCTGCAAACGGAGTAAAAGTAAGCATCGCTAAGCCAAGTTTGATATTTAAAAAGCATAATATAATTTTCTTCATCTTCAGTATGTAATAAACAATAAAAGTATAAATAAAGAAGTTTTGTTGTTGACCAGGCTTTTGTCAGTTTACTAATAGTTTAAGTAGGCCTGGGGGGTATTGCACAAAAGCAAGATAAGGGATTAAGCTGGGATTTTCCAGTTATCCTGGCTGAATTTAACCCTGACTCGGTTGCATGAAGGGAGGCTAAATTAATCTACATTAAGTTACTATGGAGATTTACACTTTGAAGCTAGCCTGTTCCAGAGCAGGCTAACAACCAGGCTAAGTGATTTAGTTCCTCCCTACTAGATATTAATGTTTTAGTCACTTCATGGTCCTGCATTAAAATACTAGATATAGGCTACTGTCATTCATCTAAGTATGCGTACTGTAAATTTTAGTTATTATTAAAAAACTGCTGTTCATTTCACTGTCAGAGGTTTGATGAATATATATATATATATTATTTGAGATTTAAAGCGTTTATTGTCATACACCCAGATTTTCCTGAGGAATTATAACTTTTCTGTCCACAATGAATGCCAACACAGTGCAAAAGAACTATACTATACAATATGAGAAATGTAATATAGATATACATAGACTATGTATATCTATATAAGTATAGAGTAGAAATGTACTGTTGAATGAGAAAAAAATATTCCCAGAGTTGCTTTGGTTGTTGATTGGGACAATGCTGCCATATTCCCAGATAGCAGAAATGGTAGACTTGTTAGAGAACAATACATTGCAAATGATTTCAGTTAATTTAGTTTTGATTTAGCCCATCCCTTAATAAAGGATAATGTCGGCTGGGTTAGGGTTAGGTAACAAATTCTAGTTCCACTTCACTGGATCAATAAATATAAAGTGTAGCCTATACTTGACATTCATAAAAAAAAAGTCACAAGACCACAATGGTTTTGGAATATTTTTCTTTTATTATTTTGCTGTTATCACTTGTCAGCTTGGAGCTTTGGAGAGAAAAAAAATATAATGATTAATACATTGTGTTACCGCACACGTTTTGTCCATTTTCGGATCGGTGATTCTGTGATCGATTTCGTGATCTTTTAAAGAATGCCGTGAACGTGCATTTATCCAAACTATATAAACCAGGTTTGACATATCCGCGCGTTCTCATCCTGGCTCAGCAAACGTGCAACGGATTAAGCACTGATTAAACTAGGTCAAGCCGGGACTGTTCTGTTATCCTGGCTTTCTTAATTCTACTTTTGTGCAATACCCCTCTGCTTAACTGGATATGTTGGTGAATTTGGTGATTAATAAATACATCTGGATGGAAATTAAACCTAACACACATGTTTTAATAATTTCTTCAGCGTTGACTGCAAAACAAACTCTGACATGCATAGTAATCTAATTATGATAAAAGTTTATAAAATATTATTAAGACATCACACATGCTGCGATATCATTAAACAACCTCTTTAGAGATGCTGAGTTTTGTTTATCACACTACCTGGAGCATTTTGTATAAAACATTTTTTTTTTAAAGTGTTCCTATCACATGACCAGCAAAGGATGTTGCCCTCAGTATAAAATAGGCTTTCTGTTCTAGTCGTCTGCAGATTCTCAGTGTGAGCTGAAGAAGGACGGACTGATCAAAACATCACATTGTGAGTAAATCCATTTTATGAACTGAAATGAATTATCTGATGACTGTCAAGATATTCTTCACAGTGTGACTTAAGTAAACATGTTATAGCCTAAGCATATAACAATTTTTAGATTTATACGTTTGATATTACATTTTGTAATATTATTTGTGATATCTCAAATATCAGTATCTATATCTATGTTTATTTATATATAAGTTACTGCTAAGTTATTTGCTAATACAAAACACAGCATATAAAACTAATTAAGATTAGAAGTTTTAATGTTCCCATGAAAATAAAAATAATTAATTTATTATCTATTATTCTATTTCGATGGATTTACATATTTTTTTCTGAAGTAATATTTATGGTAAATTTATATAAAGTTTATTAGCCTCAAATTGCTTGATAAACTGCAAGTTCAACTTCTAAAATAATTATAACGCCAGGCCTAGCTAGCCTATTTTTTTTCCACAGAATTATGTCGTAATAACGAGGTATCGTTTTAACGACATCTTTTCTCGTAGGCCAATTACGAAATGTTATTTCGTTAAAATTACATATTTTCCTCGTAAAAGGGACATATGTTAAACGGTGACGTGTAATATGCCTTTATCCACATTAGAGAATGAATAAATACGCGTAAAACTAAATGTGTATCATACAAACAATATCAACATGTATTTTAGGCTATTTCCAAAACAAATCCTTTAAATTTAACTGTAGCCTATTCAATGCAAAACCAGAATGAAAAATATAATGAAAAACATTTATTTTGAAGCCTGAATGAATTTAGACTAAAGTGAAACTGAAATCGGCGTTGGGTTTCTCTCTCATTCGGCATGAATCCAAATGTTTCTATATTCGCACTTGGATGCTATTTATGCTAACAATGCTTTGTGTCTCTGTATCCACTTAGAACAACATCTTTCACACGCGCAAAAATGTTGGAATAACAGGTAGATCGGTGGTCATCATGATTGACAATATCATTTGAGCCGAATAACTTTTTCCATGGTTGACTGCATTTTTAGAGTGACAATGAACAGCCTGTGAGATGTTTGGATTTTCCCCTAAAACCTATCAGTGTAAACAATTTTAAAATAGGCCTACTCATATGGTGTATATTTAATTGTCAGGGTTTGTGCAGGTGCTGAAGACGAGGACACGAAAGCTTCAATATAAATGTTTTAATAACAAAATGAAGACTTTCCAAACTTAAACAGGAAACAAAAATCCAGGAAATCAGAAACACACAACCATACGTAGACGACGATCGACAAACACTGAGGGAAAACACAGGGCTTAAATACACTGAACCAAACAAGATAATTAACTGAAAACAGGTGCATAAAATTGGACACAAACGAGGAGCGGGAAAACTTAACAGGACTAAACCAAAAACCACAAAGACAGGGGGAAAACAAGATCACAAAGGATAACTAAACACATCAAAACGTGACAGTACCTCCCCCCTCCCCGAAGGCGCGTCCTCGCGCCGTATAACATCCAAAGGGGTGGGAGGGTGGGCGCCCTGGAGGCTGACGAGGGCATGGTGCAGGTCCAGGAAGCCTCCAGGGCGGAGCAGGCTGTGGGCGTGGCCACGGCGGTGCAGGCTGTGGGCGTGGCCACGACGGTGCAGGCTGTGGGCGTGGCCAAGGCGGAGCAGGCTGTGGGCGTGGCCATGACGGTGCTGTGAGACCCTCGGGCGTCCAGGGCGGAGCTGTGAGACCCTCGGGCGTCCAGGGCGGAGCTGTGGGACCCTCGGGCGTCCAGGGCGGAGCTGTGGGACCCTCGGGCGTCCAGGGCGGAGCTGTGGGACCCTCGGGCGTCCAAGGCGGTGCAGGCTCTTCAGGTGGCCCCGGCGGTGAAGACCCTTCAGGTGGCCATGGCGGTGCAGACCCTTCAGGTGGCCATGGCGGTGCAGACCCTTCAGGTGGCCATGGCGGTGCAGACCCTTCGGGTGGCCATGGCGGTGAGGACCCTTCGGGTGGCCATGGCGGTGAGGACCCTTCGGGTGGCCATGGCGGTGAGGACCCTTCGGGTGGCCATGGCGGTGAGGACCCTTCGGGTGGCCATGGCGGTGAGGACCCTTCGGGTGGCCATGGCGGTGAGGACCCTTCGGGTGGCCATGGCGGTGTTATTTTTTCGGGCCTCCGTGGATCTTTGGCCGGCCTCCGTGGATCTTTGGCCGGCCCCGGCGAAGGCGTATGGCGCCCCCCCAAAATTTTCTTGGGGAGGACAGGCTCATGATCGGGAACTGACTTGACATCAACGGGCGCTGGGTCAACGGGTTCTGGGTCAACGGGCTCTGGGTCTGGGTCAACGGGCTCTGGGTCTGGGTCAACGGGCTCTGGGTCTGGCGCTGGGTCAACGGGCTCTGGCGCTGGGTCAACGGGCTCTGGCTCCGGCGCTGGGTCAACGGGCTCTGGCTCCGGCGCTGGGTCAACGGGCTCTGGCTCCGGCGCTGGGTCAACGGGCTCTGGCTCCGGCGCTGGGTCAACGGGCTCTGGCTCTGGCGCTGGGTCAACGGGCTCTGGCTCTGGCGCTGGGTCAACGGGCTCTGGCTCTGGCGCTGGGTCAACGGGCTCTGGCTCTGGCGCTGGGTCAACGGGCTCTGGCTCTGGCGCTGGGTCAACGGGCTCTGGCTCTGGCGCTGGGTCAACGGGCTCTGGCTCTGGCGCTGGGTCAACGGGCTCTGGCTCTGGCGCTGGGTCAATGGGCTCCGTGCTGGATTGGACCAGCATATCAGGAAACTCGGGGCTGGACGGGACCAGCATATCATGAAACTCGGGGCTGGACGGGACCAGCATATCAGGAAACTCGGGGCTGGACGGGACCAGCATATCAGGAAACTCGGGGCTGGGATCAGGCTCTGGCGGGCAGGTGACAGGCTCAGGCTCTGGCGGGCAGGCGACGGGCTCAGGCTCTGGCTGGATGTGGCTGACTTGAACCCCAGCCTCGGCCGCCTTCTTTTGGGCCAGTCGCACCGATATCAGTGGGGGATCAGTCATACCGGATATCAGCCGGGGAAGTCCAGGGACCGATCTGGCGGCAGGGCTGATGCGGTGTGCAGGCTCTGGTGGGCAGACGATGGGCTCTGGTGGGAGCGTGCAGGTGATGGGCTCAGGCGTTGGCGTGCAGGTGATGGGCTCTTGCTCTGGCTGGCCGTGGAGATCGGGCTGGATGTCTCCCACGGTGAGTGAGGAACCACACACCCACAGCGCACGGGCAATAAACTTAACTAAAGGGAGGTGGAGATCTCCCAATAACAGTATCTGGGCGAGGGTATCGTCCATCCCACTCCAAAACTCATGAGTCAGGGACTCCTCGTCCCAATTAGAGTCCCGGAAAAGATGGAGATATATCTCCGCATATTCCTCCAGAGACCGGCCATCTTGTGGGACACAAAGTTCGTAGTTCATCCCTTTTTTTTTTTTCTGTTATGGTCGATCGTTCTGTCAGGGTTTGTGCAGGTGCTGAAGACGAGGACACGAAAGCTTCAATATAAATGTTTTAATAACAAAATGAAGACTTTCCAAACTTAAACAGGAAACAAAAATCCAGGAAATCAGAAACACACAACCATACGTAGACGACGATCGACAAACACTGAGGGAAAACACAGGGCTTAAATACACTGAACCAAACAAGATAATTAACTGAAAACAGGTGCATAAAATTGGACACAAACGAGGAGCGGGAAAACTTAACAGGACTAAACCAAAAACCACAAAGACAGGGGGAAAACAAGATCACAAAGGATAACTAAACACATCAAAACGTGACATTAATAGGCCTACCTATTTGAGTTTATAATAAGTTGTTTATTATTATTATTATTAGGCTATATGTGCATATTTGGCTATATTTGTATTTAGAACGTATTTAGTTAATTATCGTTCACCTGTCGGGTTTTAGGAATATCAAATGGCAAGGGAGAAGGAAGAAATGTTTGAATTTGGGGCATGGCGGTAATATTATTTAGGCCTACTGCTAATGTCTTTGCTAATACACAACACATCATATACAACTAATTAAGATTAGAAGTTTTAATATTCTCATGAAAATAAAAATAATTAATTTCTATTAGGCCTATTCTATTTCGATGGATTTAGGTTTCGATGGAAGTAATAGGCCTATAAGTTTATTAGCCTCAAATTGCTTGATAAACTGCAAGTTCAACTTTTAAATACCAAATTATAGTAGTATAGCCTATATTGATATTATTGGATAAATCAAATCATATTACTATTTTTTAAAAGGCATAGCCTAGCACGTCACCATTTAATGTCCTAATTACGAAAAAATATGTAGTTTAATGAGAAAAAATAGTTATGTCGTTTTAACAAAATAACATATCGTTATTACGATAAATGTGGGGTGGGGCGTGCGTGCTTATTACACGCCATAAAGTGCATATCATATGCACGCAAAAAAATTTTTTGGCGTATTTGGCACGAGAAATAACATTCGTGGGCACTTTCATGAGATCGGGCTGTCATTCCCTAGCCTGGTTCTACCAGACTCTCGTACATTTCATTTGTACAGAAAGTCTGGCACCGTTCCATTGACAAACGTTAACTTCCTTGAGGCGGGAACTCTATTGAAGTCTAAAACTATTGGATCTGCCCAGATCTGCCATAACCATGGTTCGAATTACGTGGGAGCCAGTGGGAGCTGAGCTCCCATAGAGAGAGTATGAGCTCCCATGAAAGCAGTAAAATCCTACACCTGTGGGGGCTCTAAAAATCATCAGCACCATTATTTTAAATTACAAATAAAGCACTTTTTCCTTCAATAATCGAGGTATATTTGTTAACCCTTTCGCACGTACGTTCACAGCGGCGTGATTAGAACAGTCAGTGCATCACGTGATCAACTGTTAAATTCAAAAGTGCTTTCGCGCGTTGGCTTGCGCTGAGCCAGAGACAGACGCGCTCAATATACCACAACTATTCAGTGTTTTCAACCACATAATGTTTATTTTAGGTTTCAGACATTTAAATACACATAAGTAGCTACTAGCAAAAAAATTATTTGGGGGGACGGGTAGGCCCCACCAATATTTTAGCAAACTGTGTCCATCTCAAACCGTATAGTTTGCCGATAGAGCTGCGCGCGGGCGAGCCAAATAAAAAAAAAAATAGCCTACATTCAAATTAATCGAGGATGATCGACAGATAAATCATTATAATGTGTTGATTTTAATAAAGACACGGAACACTCATCATGTTAAAACGCAATGAGCGTCACTCTTTTACTTTCGTTTTCAACAACGTAATCTCTTTAGAGAATCAATCAAGGAAAACATATCAGGGCATTTACTACATTTGTAATTTTTCAATGTAAATTATTTAATTTGATTGGTAACAGCCTACTGTCTTATTATTCTGATTTAATGTACTGATCAAATTAAGGAATAACCTATTTTAAAAGAAATATGGAGCATAGGCTACATAAAATTAGACGGAAAAATGCCCTATTTTAAAGGTAAAAAAATTATTCTGATAAGAGTGTTTGCCAAAAGGAATGTAATGAAACATTGACAGTTTAACTTTGAAGGGAGTAAAAAGCCTCTGTTTAGGATATTAAGGAAATGTAATTTTGGCCAAAGAAGAACTTTTAATTTAAATATATGTTAATTTTAAATCAACATGACTCAAAGTGCACCAGATTAATGAATTTATCTTTAAAATGTACAACATTTTCTTCCTGGGGGGGCATGCCCCCAGACCCCCCTAGAGGTAACTATCTCCACCAAAATATTCTCTACTCCTGTATTAAAAAATGTTGAACCCAAAATAATGAAGTGCAGTATTTTGCATTTTATTTATCACATACACCACGCCTGCTCATGGGCTACTTTTGTTTCTTTTTTTAAAGAGACCCCCACAAAGATAAAATCATAATTCGAACCCTGGCCATAACCAATCGCTAACGTTTGGTCATGACATATGTCTTTTCCCGAACCCCGTGGGAGGATGGCCAGAAACACAAAACTAAGCAAAGATTGTTCTTGCTCCGGCTTTAACTTCTTGATATTCGGCAGCATCGCCACAACGGACCGAATGGCTTCGCTCGCAAAATAACGCACGAGTCGACATCAACGTCATCGTTCTCAGCCACTCCCTCTGTTCGCTGATTGGTCCTACAAAAAATTGATTTCTGGAAACCAAAGTCTACAGCACAATCCCAGACGTAGTACTGAAGGAAAATGAAATTGCTTTCTCTCCGTCCATGCAATAGATGCACACCCTTGAATGAGCGTGGATTTTTTTGTGCATTTAATTGAACTTCTGAGGTAATATCTTTGGTTTAACCCATTTGAGAAATTGAGAGCCGGCCAAAATCAGATTTAAAAATGGACTGAATAAAGCTCTTTACGAACTTGACGTGCGATGGTGCGCTGACTGACATGACATGTCACACGCACACAGAACAATATTGTAATTTACTGCATGATAATACATTTTTAACTAGTAGAATAATAATGCATCACGATACACAATCTCACTTTTAGTTACGTCTTTTAATTATTAGCATTTCGAAGGACAAAAACATGAACTTGAACTGTTGGCTTTACTTCTTTAATCAGCTGGCACTTCAGCGCGAGGCCAGTAGCACCTCAGTTCCTCCCACGCCCCGCCTCTTTACCCATTTTATTTTATCCGTGAGTGACAAGAGATGACGCGGTGCCAAGATGGCGACGGTTGGCCGCGCTCACTTTAGGCTTCAAAAACGCTCTTCAGAAACCTACGGGTGACGTCACGCACACTACGTCCATTCTTTTTTACAGTCTATGGTTTTCACTCTGTTTTGCATTTTGGGAAGGCGTCGCCATCTTGGATGGATATACGCTATCCATTACGATGGTTACTTCGACAATGAGACTTTGCATTTTTGCGATATGGCAAAGTTTCTTGGGAATAAAAGGAGATGGAGAAGATAAATGAAAGGGGTTCTATCGGGAGAGACTAAATAACAATATTAGCCAGCGTTATTTAGAGAAACTGCTTGTCAATAAACTGACAGCAGCGGCAAGCCGGCAACTGAGCATGAGTCAAAAGCAACACATTTCAGTGCAGATCGCCTTTTATTTAACACAAACGAACAAAATGAATCCTCTGTTATTCAACTAGAGTTGTTTAATTTGTTATAGATATATATCTGTATCGAGAAATGTTTCAAAAACAAACTTTTTTCAATGACGTACGACTCGCATTGACAGGGCAATGTCCGATCTGTCTGCATACACGACAGGTGCAAATGCACGTATCTGGTTCATATCAGATTTATTTCCACATATGAATGAGGCCTGAAACCACGTATGACTGAACTCTCGCTGCAGTTTACAGGTTTGGGGGTTTGTAAGTCTTGCACCCAGCCGCAGCAGAATTGTTCATAAGCTTCTAATGACTTAAAGCTTCAGAACTCTTGCATTGTGTAGGCACTGCTACCATAAACCAGGTAATTGACTTTGTCAGGGTATGTGAAAGGTGGTAGTGCTTTGGGTCTTTTGTCCATTTTGTAGACGGTCGTACAAGTTTCTCTAAATAAAGCTGTTTGGCGTTGTTATTTAGTCTCTCCTGATTGATCCCCTTTCCTTTCTCTTCCTCCTTCTTCATTTATTCCCAAGAAACTGTTCCTTATGTCAGGAGTCTAGTTTTATTCCTCTGCTTGTTTCTCTCTCTCTCACTTGTGCTCTTGCACAGCTGAACCCATTCTCAATCAGCGTTCACTCTCCTGCTCTCCTCACACCTGTTTCCCTTTTGCCCTGATTTTCTGGCTATTTAGACCTCATGTTCTTTTCCTCTCTTGTCGGTTTATTGTTTGTTCGTTCATGTCCGTTACTGACGTCTGTGTATCATTGCTACTGTTTCTTGTCCTGTGTGTACGCATATGTCAGATGAGTTACTGCTCCGGCTGTCCTGTGTCAAGTCTGATTCTCTGTGCTGCGGTTACTGCCTGGTGGAGTCTGCGCTTGCCTGTCCCTGCGAGCACTATCTGACCGCTAACCTGTGACGATCATCCTGTCTGGTTTCTCTATGGAGATCATTTTCCTGTTCTGCGTTCAAGACTACCTGTGATCGGCAGACAGCCTGTGTTGGATTTATCATTTTCCTTTTCAATAAACATTTAACCAGCATTCGCTTTTGGGTCTATTTCGAACTGTTACAGAATAAACCGACCATGACGGACCCAGCGAACGATATAACCATCCGCTCGGCTGTTGAACTGCAGGGTGCACTGCTGGGTAGACATTCCGATGAATTAGCCGCCGCCAAGCACGCCGTGGATTCACTCGCTGCCCAGGTGACGGATTTGACTGGTCAGCTTCATCATCTGCGCCAAGACCAGTTCTCTTCTGGGTCGCGACACACCTCCGAGCCCCGTATCAACAATCCTCCCTGCTACTCTGGTGAGCCTACTGAGTGCCGTGCATTTCTTACCCAGTGTGAAGTCATATTTTCTCTCCAGCCTGTCACGTATGCCTCCGATCGTGCCAAGGTTGCGTATGTGGTTTCCCTTCTCACTAGCCGAGCCCGGGAATGGGGAACGGCTGTCTGGGAGGCTGGAGCTGATTGCTGCGACCGGTTTGATTCATTCAAGGAGGAGATGTTGAAAGTTTTCGACCGTTCTGTCTTCGGGCGCGAGGCTTCTCGTCAGTTGGCTGCACTTCGTCAAGGAAGACGCTCCGCAGCTGATTATGCCATTGAATTTAAGACTTTATCTGCTACCTGCGAATGGAATGAGGCAGCGCTCACGGCACG
Organism: Chrosomus eos; assembly: GCA_036326025.1. NCBI lineage: Eukaryota > Metazoa > Chordata > Actinopteri > Cypriniformes > Leuciscidae > Chrosomus > Chrosomus eos. Next base: position 4,100,228 of record CM070840.1, read on the forward strand.
TTTTCTGGAGGGCTTGAATGATGAGCTTAAGGACGATATTTTTGCTCGGGAATTTCCCTCTAGTCTGGATGAGTTGGTTGAATTAGCCATTCGCTTAGACAACCGCTTCGACTTACGCCGACATGCTCGCTCTGACGTCACGGGATTCCGGGGAGCCCCATGCACTCAGACTGCGTCACCGGAACCTCATCCTGAATCTGAGCCAATGCAGCTGGGGAGAATTCACCTCTCTTCTGCTGAACGCCAGCGCCGTATTCGAGAGAGGTTGTGCCTTTACTGCGGTGGCACGGGTCACTTTGCTGCCACATGTTCGGTAAAAGAGAGAGCTCGCCAGTAGTTAGGGGAATATTGGCGAGCGCCACTCCACTATCCCCATCCTTCAGTTCCCGCTCCATGATTTCAGCCGTCCTCCGCTGGGGCACCACTTCTGTTGTCTGCTCTGCTCTTATTGACTCCGGGGCTGAGGGGAATTTTGTTGATGAGAGGTGGGCTACTGAACATGGTTTGCCTCTTCATGAATTAAGAGATACACCTACAGCCCTTGCCCTGGATGGCCGCGTTCTTTCCAATATTCACCTGGCTACTGCCCTGGTGAGTCTCACCACGTCTGGCAACCACCAAGAAATGATTTCTTTTTTTGTTTTTCAGTCTCCTATGGCCCCCATTGTCCTAGGACATCCATGGTTAACTAAGCACAACCCACATGTTAACTGGTCTGATAGTTCTATTGTTTCTTGGAGCTTGTCTTGTCATACCAATTGTCTTGTCTCTGCTGTTCCCTCTGTTTCTTCTTTGTCTGTTTTTCAGGAGGAGCCTATTGATTTATCTGGGGTTCCGGAGGAATATCACGATCTGCGAGCGGTGTTCAGTCCTTCCCGGGCCGCTTCTCTCCCTCCCCATTGTCCTTATGATTGCAGTATCGACCTTCTCCCTGGCACCACTCCTCCCCGCGGTCGTTTGTATTCTTTATCCGCTCCTGAACGTGAGGCGCTCGAGAAGTACCTTGATACTTCACTCATGGCCGGTACTATCGTTCCTTCCTCCTCCCCGCCGGTGCGGGATTTTTCTTCGTGAAAAAGAAAGACGGCTCTTTGCGCCCCTGCATCGATTATCGTGGGCTGAATGACATCACCATTAAGAACCGGTATCCTTTACCATTGATGTCATCAGCCTTCGAGATCTTGCAGGGGGCAAAGGTTTTCACGAAGTTAGATCTCCGTAACGCGTACCACTTAGTGCGCATTAAGGAGGGGGATGAGTGGAAGACGGCGTTTAATACTCCGTTGGGGCACTTTGAATATCGGGTTTTACCGTTCGGGCTGGTAAACGCCCCAGCCGTTTTTCAAACGCTCGTAAACGATGTATTAAGAGACATGCTCAACATTTTCGTCTTTGTGTACCTGGATGATATCCTCATTTTCTCCCCATCTCTCCAGGTACACACCCAACATGTGCGCCGCGTATTACAGCGGTTATTAGAGAATCGCCTCTATGTTAAGGCAGAGAAGTGCGCGTTTCATGTCCAGTCAGTTACTTTCCTTGGTTCGATTGTGTCTGCGGAGGGCATAAGCATGGACCCCTCCAAGGTTAAGGCAGTCACTGACTGGCCTGTTCCTGAGTCTCGCTCGGCGCTTCAGCGTTTTTTGGGGTTTGCAAACTTTTATCGCCGTTTTATTAGAAATTTCAGTCAGGTTGCCGCCCCTTTGACTGCGCTCACGTCCGCGAAGTGTCATTTTGTCTGGTCCGAGGCGGCTCAATGTGCATTTGTGCATCTTAAAGGTTTGTTCACATCCGCTCCCATTCTGATTTCGCCTGATCCTAAGAACCAGTTCATAGTCGAGGTGGACGCGTCTGACGTCGGGGTGGGAGCGGTTCTCTCGCAGCGATCTGCTCTTGATCAGAAGGTTCACCCTTGCGCTTTTTACTCGCATCGACTCTCGTCGGCCAAACGTAATTATGACGTGGGTAACCGGGAGCTTCTTGCCATTCGACTGGCCCTGGAGGAGTGGCGCCATTGGTTGGAGGGATCCTCCTGTCCGTTTATTGTCTGGACGGATCACCGTAATCTTGAGTATATCCGCTCCGCCAAGAGGCTTAACTCTAGACAGGCTCGCTGGGCTCTTTTTTTCGGGCGTTTCAATTTCACTATCTCTTACCGTCCCGGGTCAAAAAACATTAAGCCTGACGCTCTTTCTCGCCAGTTCTCTTCCTCCGAGGGCCGCCCCACCACTGAGACCATCCTACCTGAGGGATGTGTGGTTGGGTCCGTCACCTGGGGGGTGGAACAGCTGGTGCGAAAAGCTCTTTCTCACACTGTCGTTCCCCGTGGGTGTCCTGAGGGTAAGCTATTTGTCACCAAGTCCGCTCGTCCGGCTGTCCTTCGTTGGGTCATTCATCTAAACTGGTCGCTCATCCGGGGGTGGGTCGTACTTTGGCAGCTGTCCGCCAGCGATTCTGGTGGCCTGCCATGGAACGTGAGGTACGTCGATTTGTTTTGTCATGTTCTGTCTGTGCCCAGCAGAAGTCCAGTAATTCGCCTCCCGATGGTCTGCTTCGCCCTCTCTCTATTCCCTCCCGGCCTTGGTCCCATATTGCCCTGGACTTCGTCACGGGGCTTCCCCCCTCCAGCGGCAATACGGTGATTCTCACTGTCGTTGATCGGTTTTCTAAGGCGGTTCACTTTGTTCCACTCCCCAAGCTTCCGTCGGCTAAAGAGACTGCGCAGGCGGTTGTGGACCACGTCTTTAGAATTCATGGGCTTCCTTGTGATGTTGTTTCGGACAGGGGACCCCAGTTTGTCTCTAACTTTTGGAGGGAATTCTGCGAACAGATTGGTGCTACCGCCAGTCTGTCTTCAGGGTTTCACCCACAGAGTAATGGGCAAGCTGAGCGCGCTAATCAGGACCTCGGTCGGATGCTCCGCTGTTTGGCGGCTAATAACCCCACCTCCTGGTGTGAACAATTGACATGGGCGGAGTACGCTCATAATTCTCTGCCATCGTCGTCCACTGGCCTTTCCCCGTTTTCTTGTTGTCTGGGCTACCAGCCACCTCTGTTTCCCTCTCAGGAACCAGAGGTCGCCGTCCCCTCAGTCCAGGCCTTTATTCAGCGCTGTCGTCGCACTTGGCGGAGGGTGAGGTCAGCTCTGTGCCGGACCAGGGAACGCACTTGTCGTATCGCCAATCGTCGCCGTTCCAAAGCTCCCAGGTATGTTTGTGGGCAAAGAGTTTGGCTTTCCACACGTAATTTACCCCTTCAGGCACCCGCTCGGAAACTGGCTCCCCATTTCATTGGACCTTTTACCATCACTAAGGTCATCAGTCCAGCGGCTGTACGGCTCAGGTTACCACTCTCTCTCAAACGTGTCCATCCTGTTTTTCATGTCTCGTGTATTAAGCCTGCGCTCCGTCTCCGCTCTCCTCCTCTCCCTTCCCCCGTCCCCCCTCTTACCCTTTCTGCTAACCCTCCTGTCTTTAAGGTTAAGAGGCTGCTGGACGTCCGACCCCGGGGACGGGGTTTTCAATATCTTGTCGATTGGGAGGGATACGGCCCGGAGGAGAGAAGCTGGGTACCGGGAAGGGATGTGCTGGACCGCTCGCTTATCGACGATTTCCTCCGCTCACGTCAGTCCTCCTCGGGGGCGCCTGGGGGCGCCCGTTAGGGAGGGGGTACTGTCAGGAGTCTAGTTTTATTCCTCTGCTTGTTTCTCTCTCTCTCACTTGTGCTCTTGCACAGCTGAACCCATTCTCAATCAGCGTTCACTCTCCTGCTCTCCTCACACCTGTTTCCCTTTTGCCCTGATTTTCTGGCTATTTAGACCTCATGTTCTTTTCCTCTCTTGTCGGTTTATTGTTTGTTCGTTCATGTCCGTTACTGACGTCTGTGTATCATTGCTACTGTTTCTTGTCCTGTGTGTACGCATATGTCAGATGAGTTACTGCTCCGGCTGTCCTGTGTCAAGTCTGATTCTCTGTGCTGCGGTTACTGCCTGGTGGAGTCTGCGCTTGCCTGTCCCTGCGAGCACTATCGGACCGCTAACCTGTGACGATCATCCTGTCTGGTTTCTCTATGGAGATCATTTTCCTGTTCTGCGTTCAAGACTACCTGTGATCGGCAGACAGCCTGTGTTGGATTTATCATTTTCCTTTTCAATAAACATTTAACCAGCATTCGCTTTTGGGTCTATTTCGAACTGTTACACCTTATCGCAAAAATGCAAACAAATATCAAGCTGCTCTCTCTCTGTCGCTATTTATCTCGCTATCACTGTAGAAGTAACCATGATGTTTCCTTCCAAGATGGCGACACCTTCCCACAATGCAACGTAGAGTGAAACACATCACATTCTTATTCTCTATTTCAATGCATTTATTAGGCTGCATGTGAAAATGCTCGCTTTGACATTTGATATTTTTTATGAAAATCATACTTCATTGCAGAGTTGAGAAGACTATTTATCACTCTGGCTGTTTAGCCTATGTAAAAGTATATCTCGCCATAGATAAATCTAATTTTGGTAAGATTTACCAGCTAAACAGTTTATTATTATTAATATTATTAATTATCTTTAATAAATAGTTAACTGTTATTAAACTTTATGTCATTGTGAACTAAAAGGAGCTTATTTAGAAATCAATTTACAAAGGTTTAATGTTGGTTACAAACATTTTTAATGTGAGTTTTAAGTTGTTTAATATAAGTATTAAAATATTTATCATAAAAACATGTACCATATTAAATGTACTTTTGCTTCATAATAAAACAAAACATCTTGCATATAAAATAACATGTTTTTTTTTCCGTTTTAACATTACAGAGGAAAAACAATCTGGTTTATGTCAAGATTTATGCTAAATGGACAAAATTATCAAGAAAAGCATCTTAGTTGAAGATGGAAATCCTGCTCGATATCGTCTGCAAACAAGTTCAGACAATTTGGATCAATCTGAACCCTATAGAAAAATAACATTTGGAGAGAGACAAAAAAACAAACCCCATAAAACCATTCTGATAGTGGGAGAAACAGGAACAGGAAAAACAAAACTAATCAATGTGATGATCAACTACATGTTGGGTATAAAGAGAGAAGACAAGGTTTGGTTTGAGATCACAGATGAACATAGTGAGCGAACATCAGTTCACAGTCAGACCTCCATCATCACTGTTTATGGGGTTTATCTACAAGAGAATACAACCCATTTAACAATCATCGACACACCAGGATATGGAGACACTCGTGGAGTTGAGAAAGATAAAGAGATCGCTGAGAGTTTGCTTAGCTTATTTACATCTGAAGAAGGGATTCATGAAATAGATGCAGTGTGTCTGGTGATGATAGCGCATCAAAATCGACTCTCTGACAGACTCATATACATATTTAATTCTGTTCAGTCTTTATTTGGAAGAGATATTGCTGAAAACATCGTCTTGCTCTTCACACACTCATCTGGAGCTCGGCCTAAAAATGCTCTGACGGCTGTTAAAGAGGCTAAAATCAAGTGTGCCGTGAATGACAAGAATCAGCCGGTGTTTTTCCTGTTTAACAACTGTCAGTCAGAACCTGCAGATGAAGAAGATGATTATGATGAAGATGAAAATATACAGGAACGATCATGGAATCTTAGTTTAAGAGGAATGGAAGGATTGTTCAAGTTTCTTGACACAATAACACCAAAAACCCTGAAGATGACTCAAGATGTAGTAGAACAATGGAAGCAATTAGAGGCAAAAATCTCTAATCTTCAAACACATGTTGGAGTAATGGAACAAAAGGAAAATGAGCTGAAACAAACTCAAGAAGCTCTGGACCAGATCAAAGAACACATCAATGAAAAAAATAACTTTGAGTATGAAGTTGACGTGCCCTACAAAGAGAAGGTTGATATTGATCTTGGTTTAGCCTATATGGCCACATGCTGCCCCGTCTGTGAGGAGAACTGTCATTATCCAGGATGCTGGATGGCCAGAGATCCCTCGAGTTGCGAAGTGATGAAAGATAATCACTGTACAGTGTGCACAAATAAATGCCACTACACCAAACATGTCAAAGAACCAAAAATATATGAAACAAAGACAAAGACAGAGAAGAAGACATATGAAAAGTTAAAGAAGGAATATGATGACAAAATTGGAGATTGTGTGTCTGTGATCAAGAAGCTGGAAGAAGAACTGCAAGAATTAGAGAAAGAGAAAATAAAGCTGGTGAATGAAGCTTTTCACTGTGTGGAAACTCTGGAGAGGATCGCTCTCAACATTGATTCACTGATCACACTTCAGCACATTGATTTTCTGATCGAGAAGCTGAAGGAAATAAAGGAGACTGAAAAAGCTGAAATACTGGAAAACATCAAGAAGGAGCAGAAGAAGAAAATCAAAGAGTATTGTGATACATAAGTGACTAAAAATGAAAATCAAGGGTCAGGAAATGGTGTAGGATATACTATAGCACAATCAGAGATGATTTTATATTTGTGATTAACTGATTATGACTGCAATAATTGTCCCATATATTGTATCTATATATAAATTTGTCCCCCAAAAAGTAATTAATCACTAAAATTTAACTTGGAAAGTCTGAATGCCATTACATTACGTAAAATATAAAAAGGGCATTATGGTAAAGAACAATACTCAGACAAAATTTACAATACTATTTACAATTTACAAGTCTAGTCAGTGTTTTTTTTGTGGTTTGAGGAATTGTTTTAATGTTAATGTCTTCACCTGTGGTTCCTCTGCTGTGTGCAGTTGACAAGAAGCCAAAAATCACCGAAACACCTGCTGACTCCAACACACCGAGACTTCAGACATGATGAAGAAAAGTGACATTAGTGAAGAGAAAATATCCTGGAGCATTTGAGACACACATACAGACACTTAATCTAATGTGATGATGTTCGGATGTTTAGATTTGTTACTAAAGTGTCCAAATATTTTTGGGACATATCTATGGAAAACAGGGACTTATCACAGGTTTTAGAACAGTTATATCACTTAATATCATGAGGTAATCCAATAAAGTCACATTAGCTACACATTGGTTGTATCCAAAATTACGCAGTATACACAGCCCATTCTCACCCCAAGGCGTCATCTAACTGACGCCTTGGGAATCAGTTTGACCATGCTTCAATATTCGACGTTAAAGGTACCCTTTAGCGTCAGTTAGTTGACGCGATCCCAGGGCGTCATCTAACTGACGCGTTACCCTTAGCGTCAGTTAGATGACGCCCTTCTACCCAGACCTAAACCTACCCGCGTCATCTAACTGACGCGTTACCCTTAGCGTCAGTTAGATCTGGGATCGCGTCAACTAACTGACGCTAAAGGGTACCTTTAGCGTCGAATATTGAAGCATGGTCAAAATTGTCAGTTAGATGACGCCTTGGGGTGAGAATGCGTTGGTATACACTATGCCCTTAAACGGTTTTCCAAATTATTATGCAAGTAACATATCAGTAGGATTTCAGTACGATAAACATTCAGATTTTAGTTGATCAAAGAAAGTGTTTGTTTGTTTTATTCCTCATATCTTTTTAGATAACTATCATCATTCTCAGACTGGTTTGTTAAAGTTTAAATGTTGTTTATATGTTTTAAGAAAAAATGATGTGGATGTTGAAGACCTCAAAGATGAAGTTTATTACAGCAAAGCAGTGGCAAAGTACACAAAGCACCTTGGGTTCACTGGCGTCAGAATGAACCAAGAACATCCAAATCTCAAACCTTTTATCCTGTTACAGTTTACCACTCTTAATGTAAATGAAGTTGCTCCTGTTGTAAAAGCTGTGGTCTGTAGTTCTGAAACCCCATTGTCTGAATGGTTCTCTGTGTCCCACACCATTTCCAACGCAGTCTCATGAAAGTGCGTATCCATACCACGAATGTTATTTCTCGTGGTATTTATACACCAAAATCAGTTTTGGCGTGCATATGCTACGCACTGAAAATCCCTTGGGTAGGATTAGGGGGATGGGGGGGATGGGGGTGCGTGCATATTACACGCCATAAAGTGCGTATCATATGCACGCGAAAACTGCGTATCATATATACGCCAAAACTGATTTTGGCGTATAAATGCCACGAGAAATAACATTCGTGGTATTCATACGCACTTTCATGAGATCGGGCTGCATTTCACATCTTCTTCTCTGATAATTTAGGCATTTTGGGGATGAGCTCTCTGTAAAATATATTTTTGAGTATATTAATTTAAGCAATCTATTAATTCAAGGCAGAAATAATGAGCTCATTGAAGTAGTGAATACATGTTAACAAATGATCAGGATATCTAGATCTTTTTGCAGTATTGCATGTTGATTCTGATTTTGCATCATCAAAAGTCCAGTTAAGGTCAGTAGCAATACTTTATAATTGATACAGAACTTAACAGGTAACCAGTGTAGAGATGATAAAATTGGTGTTATATGATCATATTTTCTTGACCTGATGTTATGTCCAAGGATGTATTTTGTGCTGTATTTGTTCCTCTCTCTCTCTCTCTCTCTCTCTCTCTCTCTCTCTCTCTCTCTCTCTCTCTCTCCTCTCTCTCCTCTCTCTCTCCCCTCTCTCTCTCTCTCTCTCTCTCCCCTCTCTCTACTTTCCCATAAGCAGGAACTAATGACTGCCACCTGAACCATTGATTGGTTCTCTGCTGTGATTGGAGGAGGAGAGGAAGCTGTGGGGATTTAAGCAGCAACATTTCACAGAGCAGGGTGTGTGTTGGTATAAAGAAAGTTTATATTGTTTATTCTATGGGAAGGGATTAGGATGGAGTTGGGCCATTCCCTTTATATCTTGTTTATGTGTTAGGGAGTATGTGTATTTTTATTGTTCTTTTTCTTCCTAATAGTTTGAGCCTTGCTCCCTCTTGAAGCCTTGAAATCCTCCCACATTTGTAAAATAAAAACTTGTTTTTGACCTCTGTTTGTTTTCTATCTTCGTTAAAGCACTGGTGTTGGGAACTGAACCTTGCTGTCTCCACACGTCACACCATTTGTATTCTGTTATTTGTTCCTCCAACCCTAGACTAAAGGGATGTAACATGAAATAACGATTTTCAAAAGACAAGTTGCTGTCTATTATAAAGCCAAGGTTTATAACTGTAGTGGATGAAGGAACAGTGCATCGCCGTCTGTGTATGAATGAGTGTATGAAAGGGTGAATGAGAGGTAATATGTAAAGCGCTTTGGTGGCCATTGGGTCTGTTGAAAGCGCTATATAAATGCAGTCCATTTGCCATTTATGTCACAAAACTTCACAAAAAAAATCGAAGATCGGGGAGAGGTTCTCCCCAAAGATTGAGGAGGTAGAGGTTCTGGCCCGCGGTCTGACTCAAGTTCCATGGTGTGTCTGCGCCAGAGTGAACCTGAGACCTGGGATGATCGTGTTCTGGGTGTTCTGAGAAACACATGGATTAGAGGAAGTCAGAGTCTTGATAGCGCCCTGCAAACTTGCCGCGGATTTATGAGCGTCGACCCTGAAAGTTTCCAGCACTGTCCGCCGTTCCTAAAGCTCGGCCTGCTTCTCAACGGCCTCCAGCTTCAACTACACTGCTTGCATGCAGCTCAAACATGTCCTCACCTGTACTCAAAGGTAGACACACAACCGATACATAAACCATTATAATAGAAAAACAATAATTTCCTGAGTGAGAAGATTGTAAACAACGCAAGCGACAACGGTACCACGCTAATAATGCTAACAGGCTTAAGCTAGTAGTGAATGTTCGGGAAGTCGGATAAAACTAGCGATATCAAGGAAATCCGATTGTTTGTCATACAGAATAATGTCGGGGATATGTCCACCCGCTGTAAAAAGAGAAAATAATAGGTTATAAATTTGACTGTAAGAAAAAAACAGGCAAATAGGAACCAACTCGACGGAGCTTCAACTCAAACAGCGTGGCAGCAACAAACAGGAACATTGTATGTAATAGTGAAGAGACGGCGCCAACTCTTGCAAATCAACATGCACCAACGCTACATTTTCTAAATGTCATAATAATTTGTTAACTAACAAGTATTCATTACTTCAATGAGCTCATTGTTTCTGCATTAAATTATTACATTGTTTAAATTAATAAATTTTTCGCTAACTCTTATTTTGTATATGTAGGCTACATTTCTGAAATACATAACTTAGACAGTTTCCTCTGATCACAGATCAATCTAAATTGTAATATGGACTCATGCACTTTGTGTAAAGCTGCTTTGAAATGGTGTGTATAACTAACATTAAACAACCAGATGCTGAGTTTTGTTTATCACACCCGGTCTACCATTTTGTATAAAAAAAAATAACATCACATGACCTTCAGCAAAGGATGTTGGCTTCAGTATAAAATAGGCTTTCTGTTCTAGTCGTCTGCAGATTCTCAGTGTGAGCTGAAGAAGGACGGACTGATTAAAACAGTACATTGTAAGTAAATCCATTTTAATTAATTATTAACTGAATTAGGAATTATCTGATGACTGTCAAGAAATTCTTCACATATTCGTTGGCTATGTGAATTTGATTAAATAATTTTTTAAGAAGGATTCATTAAAGACAATGAAGTGTTTATGTAAGTTTACATGTACATTGTATACTGAGTAATTTAGTTAGCATCATCATTATAATTAAATAATATATTAATGATTTGTGACTTCATCATCACAAATGTTCATCAATTGATCATCATAATCACAAATCATCACAAACCTTATCAAAGATTAACAGCCTGTGTCTAATAGTATTAATAATAATAGGAGGAAATGTTAACATTGTGTTTTTCTGCTCTTTTTTCGGATTTCAGTTGATTATAATAAATCATGTTCCCTAAATACAGAACTTTTCCGTGTCTGAATATTCTCTCATCTTCAGAGCCATTTCCATGACGACCAGATCACGCCATAAACTGCATCCAAGCAACTGAGACACAGCGCAAAGAGGTAACAATGATGAAAGTGCGGTATCTAAATGTTGTTTTAATGGTGCTGATTAATAATTAAAATATTTTTTGGTCACTTATTTATATATATTTATGTGGATAATTGTGAGCATCTGTTGTGTGTACGGAGCCCCCAAAGGGGGGGACTTGGTGGTGGAAAAAAATTGGGATGGAAGAATTTTTTTGTTCCCCCCAAGAAACTTTGCATTCCCTCGCGAAAACTGTTGTGAGCTCGGACAGACACTTCCTGTTTAATGTCCCTGGCAGTGTTTCAACAGCTCCGAACGTTAACAATGGAGCATTTCATAGTGTTTGAATAGTGAAGTTATTGAATATTTTTCATAATATAAAATGTGCAAAAGGGTTTTGGGTTTTGCAATTTGCAGACGGCCCCTTCAGACTTGTCTCTCAGTCGCCTGCTCATAGAGATTAATTTATATTATAAAGCTCATTTTGAGAAAAATTGAGTTGTAGCTCGTTGTCTACATTAGGGCTTCTATGATTATGGGTGTCATTTGTGTTTTAACAACATTTCGCTCACAAGTTCGTATCTGTAAATATATTGCCAACTTCACTAACTCCTTGAATTAAGCACTGACCATATTTCTTTATATTTGAGTCTAAGTTCAAAAACTATGAAATGCTCCATTGTTAACATACGGAGCTCTGAAACACTGCCATAGAATTTTTTATATCTTTGCGATGGAACGCAAAGTTTCTAGGGGAAAGATTTAAAAAAATATATTTACTCCAATTCCATTTTTTTTTCACCACCACGTCCCTTTATAGACTCCGTATTTTGTGCTGCTTCATGCACAAACCAACTTATTTTTTCCCTTTATATTTCACCTACAGAAAATCAGACTCAGACTTGATCCAATTTATGATACTTAGGTTTTTGTTTCAATTCAGAAGCAATCAAATTCAGTAGGCCTATAATTCACATTGAATTTTAAATATACCTATTAATCTTTTAAATATATACATGTTTAAAAGAAAAGTGTTTTCTTGTGAATTATGAAATAGCTTGAACAGTATTACCATAACAATTTTATCTCGAATGTGCTATATTATGTACTTTTTTTCATTACTGATAACGTCATTTTTTCTGTATTAACATTACAGAGGAAATAATTAGTCACAAATTATTAAAAATGGACAAAATCATCAACCAATGCATCTTAGATAAACATGGAAATCCTTCTCAATACCATCTCAAATCAAGTTCAGACAATTTGAATAAAAAAGAACCATTCAGAAAGATGACATTTGGAGAGAGATGCAAAAACAAACCCCATAAAACCATTCTGATAGTGGGAGAAACAGGAACAGGAAAAACAACCCTGATCAACACGATGATCAACTACATGTTGGGTATAAAGAGAGAAGACAAGGTTTGGTTTAAGATCACAGATGATCAGAGTGACCGAACATCAGCTCACAGTCAGACCTCCATCATCACTGTTTATGGGTTTTATCTACGAGAGAGCAAAACTGATCTAACAATCATCGACACACCAGGATATGGAGACACTCGTGGAGTTGAGAAAGATAAACAGATCGCTGAGAGTTTGCTTAGCTTATATAAATCTGAAGAAGGGATTCATGAAATAGATGCAGTGTGTCTGGTGATTATGGCACATCAAAATCGACTCTCTGGCAAACAACAATACATATTTGATGCTGTTCAGTCTTTATTTGGGAGAGATATTGCTGAAAATATTGTCTTGCTCTTCACACACTCAGATGGACCTCGACCTAAAAATGCTCTGATGGCTGTTAAAGAGGCTAAAATCAAGTGTGCAGTGAATGAGCAGAATCAGCCGGTGTTTTTCCTGTTTGACAACCGTCAGTCAGAACCTGCTGATGAAGAAGATGATGAAGAAGATAAAAATTTACAGGAACGATCATGGAATCGCAGTTTTAAAGGAATGGAAGGATTGTTCAAGTTTCTTGACAACATAAAACCAAAAAGCCTGGAGATGACTCAAGATGTAGTAGAACAACGGAAGCAGTTGGAGGCAAATATCTCTAATCTAAAAGCACGTGTTCAAATGATGGAACTAAAGCAAAATAAGCTGAAACAAACTCAAGAAGTTATTAAGCTACACAAGAAAGATGTCAATGAAGATAAGAACTTTGAGTATGAAGTTGAAGTGTCTTATAAAGAGAAGGTTGATATTGATCGCTCTGTAGCCAAAGAGGCGATGTGCTGCAGCGTCTGTGAGGAGAACTGTCATTATCCAGGATGCTGGTGGGCCAAAAAGCTCTCACGGTGCAGTGTGATGAAAGAAGGTTTTTGCAGAGTGTGCACAAATAAATGCCACTACAGCAAACACGTCAAAGAAGCAAAAATATATCAAACGAAGACAAAGACAGAGAAGAGGACATATGAAGATTTAAAGCAGGAATATGGTAAGTCTGTGGTCAAGAAGCTGGAAGAAGAACTGCAGGAACTAGAGAAAGAGAAAATAAAGCTGGTAATGGAAGCGTTTCACTGTGTGAAAACTCTGGAGAGGATCGCACTCAACACTGATTCTGTGATCACACTTCAGCACATTGATTTTCTGATCGAGAAGCTGAAGGAAATAAATGAGCCTGAAAAGGCAGAAACACTTGAAAAAATCAAGAAGAGATCGCACTGTAAAAAAAATCCTGTAGAATTTACAGGAATTTACTGGCAAAAAAGTTCCCAATAAAGTCCTGTAAAAATGTTGGTAATTGCTGAAAAATTTATTACAGTATAATACTGTAAAGCAATTTACAGTTAATTGTTGCATATGAAATACAGCAATTTGTAGTTTTTTTTAAAGTAACATTGAATTAAACTTGTATTTAATTTTACAGCAATATTTTGTAATTTCACTAAAGTACAGTATTTACCTGCAATAAAGTTGCCAATAAAATCCTATAAATACCCCCAAAATTCAAGAAGATGCTGTAATAGTTTAACATTTAAAAAGCTGAAAAGAATAATTTTAACAGTAAACTGTACTCTATTATTTACCATTATATTGATGTGAATGCATTAAAATAAACATTTAACATTAAAACAAACACAAAGTCAAAGCTGTTGTAGAAAAATATTTATTAAAATGATATCTCATACAGGTTTGGAACAACATGGGGGTGAGTAAATGATGACGGAATTTCCATTTTTAAGCTCAATCAACAGAATGGCATTATGGTTAACTCACATCTCCTGTTAAAACTCACATTTCTGCTTTTTTAAAAATATATATTTTTTTAAATAATTTTTGTATAAATGTTTGTGATAAACAACACAAATGCTAAAAACATTTAAACTGTTTTAATGTAAAGTACTTTTTTACATTTTGTTTAAGTTGAACACTTTTTGGCAAGAGAACAAGATTATATATAGAAATAGTTCACCCCAAAATGTAAACTCTGTCAGTAATAACTCTCCCTCATGTTGTTCAACCCCGTAAGACTTTCGTTCATCTTCAGTACACAAATGAAGATATTTGTGATTAAATCTGAGAATCACTCCTGGATCACTGGATCACTCCTCCATAGACTTCTAAGGGATTGAAACTTGTCGGCCCCAAAAAGTTATTAAAGAAATCGTTAAAATACTCCAAGTGACTACAGTGGCTCAAAGATTTAATAACAAATATCTTAATTTGTGTTCCGAAGATGAACAAAGGTCTTACGGGGTTGGAACAACATGAGGGTGAGTAATTACTGACAGAATTATCATTTTGGGGTGAACTATCCCTTTAGGTGTCATTTTATAGACATCTTCTCCGGTAGTTTTTTTTTTTTTATATACATTTGACAACTTACGTGCTTAAACACTCAAAGTCCATTAGCCTTCTGAGAAGAGTAGACACATGAGGATTGATTGTGTTGTTCCTCTTCTCTGAGCTCTTTCCACTTTCTTGGTATCAGTGGATGGGTTGATTCCAACAAAACATCTGCACAAAAATCAGTCAGAAAAACACAAGCAGAAGCTTTAGGATCATGTGCAGACTAATGAAAATATACCACTTTACAATAAGCATTCGCTGCACTACTAAAAAGGGTTAGTTCACCACAAAATGACATTTCTGTAAATAATTACTCATTAATCTGTCATTAATTAACTACTGACCTTCATCCATTTTCAGGAACACACATTAAGATGTTTTTGATGAAATCAGAGAGGTTTCTGAACCACACATAGACCACAACGTCATTACAACTATGCTCAGAAAGGTAGTAAAAAAAAATATAATTAAAATAGTCCATGTAACTCCAGTGGATCAACCTTAATGTTATGAAGTGATGAGAATACTTTTTGTTCAAACGTAGAACCTGGAAGCACTGCACTGTGTTTACTACATTTACAGCGTCAGAGACTGACACGGAAGAGAAGAGATTGTTGAATAAAGTCGTTATTTTTGGGGGGTTTTTGCGCACAAAAAGTATTCTCGTGGCTTCATAACATTAAGGTTGATCCACTGTAGTCACATGGTCTATTTTAACAATGTCTTAACTGCCTTTCTGGACCTTGAAAGTTGCAATCATTTTGCTTCCTATATGTGGTTCAGAAAACTCTCGGATTTCATCAAAAATATCTTAACCTTCGTTCCGAAAATGAACGAAGGTCAGTAGTTAAATAATGACAGAAATTAAATTTTTGGGTGAACTAATCCGTTAACATATACACATTTATATTTAAGTAAACTATTACCTTTGAACAAATACAATGTGCAGGATGCCTCGTGCTGTTACACCAGATTAAAGTTGTAAGTTGCAAACAAAGCAGCAAATCCAGCCATAAAATTGGGGTGTGGATTCATAACCACTTGACCCTCAATACTCAGCATCCACTGGGTTGCAATGAGAATTTCACCACATTTAATTTTAATTAACATTAAATTTACACACACATAAAAACTCGCTCTGCGCCAGTGAACGCGTATGAATGCATGTGAAACAACGGCAAGCACACACGCAACTTCAACGAAGACTGTATTCTTGTAATGTTTTGACTTAATTATCGTAATGTTTCGACTTTAATCTCGAAATGCTAGATTTTTTTTATTTGCGTTGTGTTGCGTTGCGTTGAGGTTCATGGCTCGTTTAGCTATCGTGCAGTGAATGAGCCAGATGTGAATAAAACATAATGTATGCAATTAATGAAAATTACATCTCTGTCTGTAAACGTGAAAAAATTGTAGGGCGGGACTTGATTTTGTCCATCGGGAACTGTTAGTGATTCTTAAGTTTAAGTGATTTAAGGATTCTTAAACATGAATGATTTTGTGTTTAAAGGTTAACGTTCTGAGCACGTGAGACATTTTTGTCAAAGTGGTCTCTGGTGTTTGTTTTAAAGTATATTTTGTGTAAAATTGATTAGAACGCCAAGATCGAACGCGAGCGGCGCGACGCAACAACGCAGGGATGGAAATTAACTTTTTTTGTCCACTGGCCACTGTGGCTGGTGGATTTCAAAATCTACTACCACTCAATGTTTTTACCAGCCACTTTCTTGTTTTAATCGACAATGTGTATGTGAAAATGAATACAAGATCAATAGGCTACTTAAGCATTTTATTTAATCTCAAGTCTCAATGAAATACTGGCATTTTCTCTTTCTCTCTTATAGCATCCACACACAAACCATGAACTGATATACATTTCAGTTCGCATATGAGGAAAAAACAGTGTGAGCGCTCTGAAACACAGTGCTTGAAGCGACTGTTGCCAGGAGCTGGGACTAGGTCAGAAATAGGATGGGGAATCCGTGTGCTGTTGGGGATTTCACGGGCCGCTCGCGTCCGGTCTAGACTGAAAACAAAAATATCACACAAAATATACTTTAAAACAAACACCAGAGACTGTTGTCAGAGAGTGGCAACCTCTTGAACCACCACCACGTTCGCTGGAAAACTTCTGCAGTCCCTAATTCGCCAAAATACTCTGCTCAACTTTTCTGGGATCATCTACTCTTCCCTGTGACCTACTTTCTGTAAGACCTGAATTTTTGACATTGAATTTTGGACATTGAATTTTAGAAAACTGAATTTGAAGTTCCGAATTTCTTCATCTTGAAAACTTGAATCCGTATTTTTTTAAACTGAATATTTGCAGTATTTGAATTCAGAACACAAAAACTAGCTGTTTGAAAATACATGTCTATAAAATTCAGCCATAAAAACCTTTCAGTTTGTTAAATTTCAGATGTTCAATATTCGTTCCAAAAAAATTCAAATTCAGAACTATTCAAAATTCAGTTTTGTTAGATTAGACTTGCAAATAATTCAAATTTACACAATTCAAATTCAAATCATTTTGTCATATTATAAGCTCCATAATCCTTTGGGTGAAGCCAGTCATGTATATAACATGTCAAGCCATAACACTTCAGAATGCATACAATGGAAAAATAAATGATCAGTAGTTGCATTGTTATCACAAAATACACAATTATTAGTTTCTATTCCAAACCGCTGTCGTACCAAGTCGCTGGATGGATACACACCATTAAGAATTTTAAAAGAGATTTCTTTAGCTTTGTGGAATATAGGGAATTTTAAATATTTGGTTCGTAACAAATGAATAGTACATTTTGAGAAAAATTGGGAAATTGAGTTTCTAAAAGGTATTGTAGGATATGAGATGCTGTCAATCAAATTCCTAATTGTTTTGTTAGGGATTTTTACCTCATTAAAGATAACACCTCCAACTAAAAGTAGTGGGAGACAAGGGGTGATGGGAGTGGAGTTCATCAACATTCCCCTAATTAAACACAAAAAAGAGTTGGGGATAGCATTAGATATGGAGTTAAAATTATTACGTTTGGCAGTGAGGTCGTGTCTTAGACAGAAGTTCTCATATGACAGGAGGCAACTGTCACAGTCTACTAAATGGATCACAGACCAAATACCTTTATCCATCCAGACCTTGTTGTAGCGATTTGTTTTTGACCGTAATATATCTATTATACCAAACAGGGGAGTTATGTGGGGAGAAGTTGTGATTATATAAGAGTTTCCAATATAGCAGAACCTGCTGATGAAAAAGGGAAAGTTTAATTGGAAGTCTTTGAATAGTGAAATCACATTTAAGTAAGAAATGTATTCCTCCTAATTTTTTGAAAATTTCTCTGGGGATATGATACCAAAAGTTATTGTTGTTCAGGAAGGATTTCAACCAATTGATTTTTAAGGTTCCATTCATAACGTCAAAATCAATAGCTTGCAGGCCACCATCCTTAAATGTTTTGGTCATTTCCATTTTCTTCACATAGTGGAATTTCCTTCTCCAAATATAGTACAAATTGATTTGGTTGATTTTTTGAATAGCTCTATTAGGAATAGCAACTGAGTAGTATGCAGGATAAATACACCTTGATATACTTTCCATTTTAGTCAAAAATATACGGACTAATAAGCTAATATCTTGCAACATCCACGAGTTAGTCTACTTTGGCATTGCTCTATTACTTTCCATACATTCATCATAACGGTGGACCTAATAGGGACATTGTGTGCTTCAATTACATTCACATTAATTCACATTTGGTCAAGTTTAGTTTTAAACCAGAGGCTTTGGAGAAGACATTAATAGACTGTCGTATCTTTGGGACTTCAGATAGTTGTTTCATAAAAATAGTTGTATCATCGGCCAGCTGGCTGATGATAATTGGACTACCAAGTACATCCAGTGGAGCGGCTGTTTAATGAAAATAGAAAGCATTTCAGTCGCTATTATAAAGAGAAATGGAGAAATAGGGCAGCCTTGTTTAACCCCATGGCCGACTGTAAAACGGGGAGAAGTTATTATGAAAAAATGTTTAAGTTTAGGAACAATTAGTATTATCATACAGGGATTGAATAACGTTTCGAAATTTGTCACCGAAACCAAACAATCTTAGACAGTCAAAAATAAACGGGTGTTCAATTTTCAAAAGAAATAAAGCCGTCATCTACAATTAAGTGTCTGTAGTCCAGAAGGTCAAGCACTAAACGGATGTCATTATGAATGGACCTGTTCTTCATAAAACCAGATTGAGAGTCACTGATGATTTTATGTAGATTTGTTTTCAATCTGTTAGCATAAATAAGGGTTACAATTTTGTAGTCGGTGTTCAACAAAGTTATTGGTCTAAGATTATCTATTATTTTAGGATCCTTACCAGGCTTTGGGATCAAAGTAATTATACCTTGTTTCATGGACAGGGGAAACGTCAAGTTCCCAATTGCCTCTTTTTACATAAGAAAAAATGGCTCTTTTAGAAGATCCCAGAAATGTCTATAAAAGTTGGTTGTGAGACCGTCTGTCAGGGTTGGGTGCAGGTGACTGAAGACGAGGAGACGGGAGCTTCAATATAATAGTTTTAATTACCAAAATGAAACTTCCAAAATCAAACAAGAACAAAACTCCAGGAATTCAGGGTTAACACACAACCATACATTGACGACGATAGACAAACACTCAGGGAAAACACAGGGCTTAAATACACTGAACCAAATGAGATAATTAACTGAAAACAGGTGCAGAAAATTGGACACAAACGAGGAGTGGGAAAACTAACAGGACTAAACCAAAAATCACACAAGACAGGGGAAAACAAGATCACAAAACATAACTCAATACATCAAAACGTGACAGTACCTCCCCCCTCCCCGAAGGCGTGTCCTCGCGCCGTATAACATCCAAAGGGGTGGGGGGGTGGGCGCTCTGGAGGCTGACGAGGGCATGGTGCAGGTCCGAGAAGCCTCCAGGGCGGAGCAGGCTGTGGGCGTGGCCACGGCGGAGCAGGCTGTGGGCGTGGCCACGGCGGAGCAGGCTGTGGGCGTGGCCACGGCGGAGCAGGCTGTGGGCGTGGCCACGGCGGAGCAGGCTGTGGGCGTGGCCACGACGGAGCAGGCTGTGGGCGTGGCCACGACGGAGCAGGCTGTGGGCGTGGCCACGACGGTGCAGGCTGTGGGCGTGGCCACGACGGTGCAGGCTCTTCAGGTGGCCACGGCGGTGAAGACCCTTCGGGTGGCCACGGCGGTGAAGACCCTTCAGGCGGCCGTGGTGGTGAAGACCCTTCGGGTGGCCACGGCGGTGAAGACCCTTCAGGCGGCCGTGGTGGTGAAGACCCTTCGGGTGGCCACGGCGGTGAAGACCCTTCAGGCGGCCGTGGTGGTGAAGACCCTTCGGGTGGCCATGGCGGTGAGGACCCTTCGGGTGGCCACGGCGGTGAGGACCCTTCAGGCGGCCGTGGTGGTGAAGACCCTTCGGGTGGCCACGGCGGTGAAGACCCTTCAGGCGGCCGTGGTGGTGAAGACCCTTCGGGTGGCCATGGCGGTGTTATTTTTTCAGGTCTCCATGGATCTTTGGCCGGCCACGGCGAAGGCGTATAGCGCCCCCCCAAAATTTTCTTGGGGAGGACAGGCTCAGGATCGGGAACTGACTTGACATCAACGGGCGCTGGATCAACGGGTTCTGGGTCAACGGGCTTTGGGTCTGGGTCAGCGGGCTCTGGGTCTGGGTCAGCGGGCTCTGGGTCTGGGTCAGCGGGCTCTGGGTCTGGGTCTGGGTCAGCGGGCTCTGGCTCTGGCGCTGGGTCAACGGGCTCTGGCTCTGGCGCTGGGTCAACGGGCTCTGGCGCTGGGTCAACGGGCTCTGGCTCTGGCGCTGGGTCAACGGGCTCTGGCTCTGGCGCTGGGTCAACGGGCTCTGGCTCTGGCGCTGGGTCAACGGGCTCTGGCTCTGGCGCTGGGTCAACGGGCTCTGGCTCTGGCGCTGGGTCAACGGGCTCTGGCTCTGGCGCTGGGTCAACGGGCTCTGGCTCTGGCGCTGGGTCAACGGGCTCTGGCTCTGGCGCTGGGTCAACGGGCTCTGGCTCTGGCGCTGGGTCAACTGGCTCTGGCGCTGGGTCAACGGGCTCTGGCTCTGGCGCTGGGTCAACGGGCTCTGGCTCTGGCGCTGGGTCAACGGGCTCTGGCTCTGGCGCTGGGTCAACAGGCTCTGGCACTGGCTCTGGGTCAACGGGCTCTGGCTCTGGCGCTGGGTCAACGGGCTCTGGGTTAACGGGCTCTGGCTCTGGCGCTGGGTCAACGGGCTCTGGCTCTGGCGCATCATGGGACTCGGAACTGGACGGAACCAGCATTTCAGGGAGCTTGGGGCTGGGCTCAGGCTCTGGCGGGCAGGCGACAGGCTCAGGCTCTGGCGGGCAGGCGACGGGCTCAGGATCTGGCTGGATGTGGCTGACTTGAACCTCAGCCTCGGCAGCCATCTTTTGGGCTAACCGCACTGATATCAGCGGGGGATCAGTCATACCGGATATCAGCCGGGGAAGTCCAGGGACCGATCTGGCGGCAGGGCTGATGCGGTGTGCAGGTTCTGGCGGACAGGCGATGGGCTCAGGCGTTAGCGTGCAGGTGGTGGGCTCAGGCGCTGGCGTGCAGGTGATGGGTTCAGGCTCTGATGGGCAGGTGACGGGCTCAGGGCATACCGGACTTGGATTTGGCTGGAGTGGGAGATCTTCCACGTGGTATGCAGATCCACACGACCACAGCGTGTGATCCACGAACTCCAGGAAGGATAGATGGAGGTCCCTGACCAGAATTATCTGGGCTAGTGGGTCTTTCAGTCCACCCCAGAAACTCCTAGTCAACTCTTCTTCATCCTGAGTCTCGTCATCATACAATTCTATATACAGTCCTGCATATTCTTCAAGTGAGCGTTCCTCTTGGAAGAGGATTGGGTTGTCGAAGGAGCTCACCTCCTTGTTTTTCCTCCTTCAGCCCATATTTTGATTTTAAGGTCGTTCGTTCTGTCAGGGTTGGGTGCAGGTGACTGAAGACGAGGACACGGGAGCTTCAATATAATAGTTTTAATTACCAAAATGAAACTTCCAAAATCAAACAAGAACAAAACTCCAGGAATTCAGGGTTAACACACAACCATACATTGACGACGATAGACAAACACTCAGGGAAAACACAGGGCTTAAATACACTGAACCAAATGAGATAATTAACTGAAAACAGGTGCAGAAAATTGGACACAAACGAGGAGCGGGAAAACTAACAGGACTAAACCAAAAATCACACAAGACAGGGGAAAACAAGATCACAAAACATAACTCAATACATCAAAACGTGACACCGTCATTATCCGGAGATTTATTCAAGGACAAACACTCTACTGCTTTATCCAGCTCGTTTAAAGTTAAATCAGCATCACATAACTCTACAAACTCTTCATCTATGTGGGGGATGAAATCTTTAACATGCTGAAAGAAGGAGTTGGCGTCCTTAAAAGAAAAGGCAGAGGAATATAAATTAGAGTAAGAAACCATTTCCTTGGCAATCAAGGCGGAATCTGTAATTACTTGCTCCTGAATCAATAATGCTTTGAATTTCTCTCCTGCCTTCTCTTTTCTAAACGACAAAAATATGAAGTGCTCCTTTCTCCTTCTTCAATCCATTTAGCCCTGGATCTGATATAAGCCCCTTCAGCTTTTCTAAGATAGATTTCGTCAAGTTTAGTTTGCAGAGTAAGTAATGCCTGTTTATCATTGTCAGTAGGTGGTGTCTTATTGGAGTAAATGTTTATATCTTTAATAATGTTAACTTCTATTAATTTGTTGGACCTGCTGTAGTATTTCCCAAATTGTATAGAATATTCCCTAATTTTAAATTTCAAGAAGTCCTATTTTAAAAGTAAAACATAGGATGGCACAGAAACATCAGTCATCACGTCAGAAATTATGGTTTTGATACCCTCATGAAATGAATGGGATTTAAGAAGACTAGAGTTGAATTTCCAGTACCCTTTGTTTCTGCGAAGAGCACCAGGGGGGTTAAACACAAGCTTAATAACAGAATGATCCGTGAGAGGAGCAGCTGACATACTGCAGTCAGAAACAGAGTTCATCACAGAGGAAGAAACTAACCAGAAGTCAATTCTTGACTTTGCTGCATTGTTTGGTTTGAACCAGGAAAATTGTTGGGAATCAGGGTATTTAAGGCGCCATGGGTCTAATAAATTGTGGGAGCTACAAAAATCAGAAAGGATTGGGTTAAAAGTGCTGTTTTGACATTTGGGAGGAAATCTATCAAGGCGTTCATCATTAACCATATTAAAATCGCCCCCTATAATTATATTTGCAGCAGGATGAGTTCACTTTAAGTCTTCAATAGCAACAGAAACATCCAAAATAAACTGTTTGTTTTGATTTGGAGTATTGAAGCCATAAACATTGACAAAAATACAGTACTGCTCATTAAAGCTCATGACACAGATTATCCAATGACCTTTATTACTTCTTTGAAGTTACTAATTTACCCGGTGAGTTAGAAAACAAAATAGCTAAGCCTGCTGATTTAGTGAAACCATGATCAAAAATAATTTGGTCTCCCCATTGGTTTATCCAGAATTTCTTGTCCTCCGGTTTTGAGTGAGTTTCTTGTAGTAAAATAAAATTTGCTTTTTCGCCCTTTCAAAATAAAAATATTTATTTTCTTTTGGTGTTATCCCGTAAGCCACGAGCATTAAGTGAAATACAAGAAAAACCGCTGGTTGTCAACTAACTGTAATTGGAGAAAAAGGAATCCTTAGTAATAGGTGGTGTCCCTTTAAAGTACAAAAGTCAGTCAAAACTATCCAACCTGTTTGTTACAAACAAGAAGTACTTCAAGTGCATTTTTTAAGGAATATACCTTATGTGTCCCTGCTAAGTAATTCTTTGTCCGTTGATGTAACCAGCACCACCTTTGAAGTAAGCCCGTTTTCCAGCAGCTGGGTCATTCTACGGAAATGTCCATTTTTCTGTCCCTAGCCTTTACAGAAATATTACACTTAAAAAATACTTTAGAATTACAATTTCTTTACATTTTAAAATAAAACAATATGTTATTTGAACAATTAAACCTTCTTGAGCCATCAAGTGGCAATATTTTATTTTCTATTAATTATATAGAATTCCAAGCACCACAGAAGTGCTCATCCCCACAGTCATGTACAGAGGGAAAATGCTTTATTTTGAGGTCAATAACAGGTTTTTACACCATTTAAAATACAATAATGTATACATAACTATCTAATATATTATGTAAATGACATAAAAAAAAACGAAATGCAGAATAAATATTCAAAAATTTATAATGAAAGTAGTGGTCCCCTGGAGTTGTGTCACTGGTGTTACCGTTAAACAAAAATCTCTTATTTTGAAATAAAAATCACACTGATGACATCACTTGACTTCCTTCTTCCAATTTCCTGAATATATATGAAGAAATGCCCATTATATATCCTCTGTCTCTTTTCAGAAATATTCTCATTTATCTCATGATTTCATATGAAGCTTTTAGTTGAAGTCACTGGTATGACCTAATTTATTGTTAGGTAATTGTAAAAAAATGAGAATACAAATGGATTAAACTACTTAATTTAGTTAGTATACCATGACTGACAACATGTGGTTTGATACCTTGCAGCAGCCATTTTTTAAAATGAATTTTTCATGAAAATTGTCACTGGTGCTACTGTCACTGGTGTCACCTTATTCTTATGGGTAACACCAGTAACACCAGTGACTCCCATTTATAGATAAAGTTTATTCAAAGCTATTCATTTAGATTATATGCCAAATGTAACAATTTAGTCTCATCTACTTAATTATAGTTAAATAATAATGATATTTGGTCTTATTCAGGTCATTGGTGATTCATTGTATCACTGGTGTTACTGTCTTTTTTTTCTATCACATTAAATACAATACCATATGTGACATGGTAATAATTTTAAATCCATTTAATTCTGCTACACTCAAAAGTTAAGATTTAAAGGATTGCATCATTACT
This sequence comes from Chrosomus eos, assembly GCA_036326025.1. NCBI lineage: Eukaryota > Metazoa > Chordata > Actinopteri > Cypriniformes > Leuciscidae > Chrosomus > Chrosomus eos. Next base: position 4,124,969 of record CM070840.1, read on the forward strand.
TGATTTTAACTGGTTTTCAAATATTTTCATTGTTATAGCAAATACAAGGTTGCGCAAACGAACTAACCTCATTCAAGCACACTTTTAACAAACCTGATTAAAATAAATAAAACATAATCTCCTTATTTGTTGCATTATTATTATTTTTTGGTAACTCTGACTAAATGTGCTGAAAAAATTTTGAAATAGTATTTCATAAAAACATTTAATATTGCCACAGAAGTAAGGTAACACCAGTGACAAAAAATGGTACATGCAATCTTTAAATAAATGCACAAAAAAATATAAAAAATCATTAAGCTGTCATTTAATAAAGTCAAAGGGTAATCTAATAATGTGGTGTAAGTTTAAATGTTAAAAAAAGAAATACATTTTAAGACATCTTGCCATACCAAAAGTGGACGTTTCTGTAGAATGACCCAGCTCTCGCTAGTTGAATCTGTGGCCACAGCAACGCTCGCGGCTCTCTGTCTGCCTTGCAAAGGTCTTCTATGAAGCCAATCCCAAGCTCCCTGCAGACAGCTGAATCTTTGGTCATCTTCCACAGCGCGTCTCGCTGTGCTCTCTGGGTGAACTGGACGATGACATGCCTCGTTTTGTTTTCCTCGCGTCTGCCCAAACGGTGAGCCGAGTCCACGATGAAGTTAATGTTTGGAGCCCATGATGAAGAAATCTTCGTCAGCAAGTTAGAAACCACTTCACAAGTTTCTTCACCCTCTTTTTCTTTTATCCCACGGATCCTGAGATTCCAGCAGCGCTTGTATCTTTCGAGGTCAAGGACACGCTCTATTAGCTCTTCGTTGACTTTCTTCATTGCAGAAAACTTCCCGCACAGTGGTTTGTAGCTGAGATTTGCCATCCTTGATCTCAGCAGCATTACATTTGACTGCTTTGGCGATTCTGCTGTATCTGGGAGGCGAGTGTGTCAACCTTATCAGTAAGCAGCTTAATAGCTTCTAAGACAGCAAGCATACCTTCCGTTCCCTCTGTCCCAGTGTCTTTCTTTTTAGAGGAAGGTGGGTTCTCTGCCGGCGAGAATGGGTCTTTCCTCTTGGAGGTTTCGGTGGAGATTTCCATCTTGGCGGCGTAGTCATGACAAGCATAAGCCTCGTTGCCGCGAGGTGAAGTGGCATTAATGTTTGAGGATTTTTTGGAGCTCATGATGCAGGTTTTTCTTTAATATTTAAACAGTTTGGGGTCTCAAAATGAGGGTTGGAGCGTATTTTCAAAACTGGGACAAGCAGACAGAGCTTAGAGACGAGCGTGCACCCGGTCCGCCATCTTGCCGCCAACCGCAGTAGGACGCGAAGTACAAGGCGAAGGGAGCGAGTGAGTGAGTGAGTGAGTGAGAATACCAGAGCTGGCTGGGAAGAAGATTGTCATTGCGATTGTGAAGACCATCGTCTGGAAAGAAGTTAAGTACATGATTCCTAATTGTTTTAGAAGCACCGCGTCTGTGTTCATGGAGGCATTGTGATATATTGGAGAGCTCGTACCTGTTTGCTGTTTCTCTCTTTCGTGTGGTTGAAGTTGGTGATTGGAAGGCACGTTCATTTTCTCGTATAAAGCTCTATGCAGTCATACTAATGTCACACCCCCTCCTCTCTGAATACAAGCTGCTGGTGGATGGATCCAGGCCAAATGGAGTGAAGGCTTAAATCCACTGTGAGGTATTTGTAGAGTTGCAGTGCTTACGAATTGAAGTGTTCACATGTGGGATTGTGGATGGATTGAGGTATGCACAAGTGTGAGGAAGATTGAAATAAGTCGCTCCAAATCTTCCCTGGGATCATCCAGCCCCGTGGGGGGTGGGGAGGTTCTACAATGTGACTGTGTATAGATGTGTGCAGGTGCCCATTTACTCCCATCCTGAAGAAACCGAGAAAACCAGTCACGCACGCCGCCTTGAGTTCACCGACCTCGAAGACCGCCACCTCCTGAGCTTCCTGGTAGTTCCGAAGACCCCGCACCTCAGGTATCTTGAACTTCACTGCTGTGCTGGAGAAACAGAGAAAGCCAGTCACCCATATTGCTCTGAGTTACTCACCTGAAGACCCTCGTAGTTCGAGCATCCTGAACTCTACCACTGTCCTGAAGAAGCAGAGCAAGCCAGCTCCTCCTGTTGTTCTGGGTCAAGCACCTGAAGATCCTCTTAGCCCGAGTATTCTGAGCTCCACTGCTGTCCTTAGGAAATAGAGAAAGCCAGTCACTCACACTGCTCTGAGTTACTTACCTGAAGACCCTCGTAGTCTGATCATTCTGAACTCCACCGCTGTCCTGAAGAAGCAGAGCAAGCCAGCTCCTCCTGCTGTTCCGGGTTACTCACGAAGATCCTCTTAGTCCGAGTATTCTGGGCTCCACCGCTGTCCTGAGGAAATAGAGAAAGCCAGTCACTCACGTTGCTCTGAGCCACTCACCTGAAGATCCTCGTAGTCCGAGCATCCTGAGCTCCACCGCTGTCTTGAAGAAACAGAGCAAGCCAGCTCCTCCCGCTGCTCTGGGTTGCTCGTCTGAAGATCCTTGGGTGTTGAGCATCCTGAGTTCCCTGGTCGCTCGGAAGAACAGAAAGAATTCAGTTCTCCATGCTGATACCATTTTAAGTATGTTTCAATATCTAATAAAGACAACTCATTTATCTTATCTCGTGTCCGGGCTCGTGGTGTCCCCATGGTGTAGCCCCTTGTGGTAGTTGGTACGGGTGGTGGCAGGCTACTGGGCTCTGTCCCCACCCCGGCCGGTGACACTTTGCTTTTATCTCACATATTTCATAGATGGAAATTTAATATTACATTTCCGTATGGGAGAGAAGAATATTTGGACAATTTAAATGAAGAATCATGCAAAATACACTCACCTAAAGAAATATTAGGAACACCATACTAATACTGTGTTTGACCCCCTTTCGCCTTCAGAACTGCCTTAATTCTATGTGGCTAGCATCTTGCAGTTGATGGAGATTTGTGGGATGCACATCCAGGGCACGAAGCTCCCGTTCCACCACATCCCAAAGATGCTCTATTGGGTTGAGATCTGGTGACTGTGGGGGCCATTTTAGTACAGTGAACTCATTGTCATGTTCAAGAAACCAATTTTAAATGATTCGAGCTTTGTGACATAGTGCATTATCCTGCTGGAAGTAGCCATCAGAGGATGGGTACATGGTTGCCATAAAGGGATGGACATGGTCAGAAACAATGCTCAGGTAGGCCGTGGCATTTAAACGATGCCCAATTGGCACTAAGGGGCCTAAAGTGTGCCAAGAAAACATCCCCACACCATTACACCACAACCACCAGTCTGCACAGTGGTAACAAGGCATGATGGATCCATGTTCTCATTCTGTTTACGCCAAATTCTGACTCTACCATCTGAATGTCTCAACAGAAATCGACACTCATCAGACCAGGCAACATTTTTCCAGTCTTCAACTGTCCAATTTTGGTGAGCTCTTGCAAATTGTAGCCTCTTTTTCCTATTTGTAGTGGAGATGAGTGGTACCTGGTGAGGTCTTCTGCTGTTGTAGCCCATCCGCCTCAAGGTTGTGTGTTTTGTGGCTTCACAAATGCTTTGCTGCATACCTCGGTTGTAACGAGTGGATATTTCAGTCAAAGTTGCTCTTCTATCAGCTTGAATCAGTCGGCCCATTCTCCTCTGACCTCTAGCATCAACAAGGCATTTTCGCTCACAGGACTGCCGCATACTGGATGTTTTTCCCTTTTCACACCATTCTTTGTAAACCCTAGAAATGGTTGTGCGTGAAAATCCCAGTAACTGAGCAGATTGTGAAATACTCAGACCGGCCCGTCTGGCACCAACAACCATGCCACGCTCAAAATTGCTTAAATCACCTTTCTTTCCCATTCTGACATTCAGTTTGGAGTTCAGGAGATTGTCTTGACCAGGACCACACCCCTAAATGCATTGAAGAAACTGCCATGTGATTGGTTGATTAGATAATTGCATTAATGAGAAATTGAACAGGTGTTCCTAATAATCCTTTAGGTGAGTGTATGAATCAATCAAAAAATCTTAACTGGACATGAGTCTAAATCTAAGGGCCCTATCTTGCACCCAGTGCAATTGACTTTGTACATGACGCATGTTTCATTCCTATTTTGCACCCGACGCACAGCAGACTTTTCCCTCCACAGACGCACGTCAGTAAATTAGGGAATGAACTTGCGCTCCCGGGATTCAGCGAAAATAGGATGCGCAAATGTTCCCTGGTGCTATTTTGCTGTTCCAGAACACAATTCCCCCTCTGACAAGGAAAAACCTAGTCTAAAGTCAGTGGTTACGCATGTTGCGCGTTAATCATATGGTATTATAAGGGCAAATGCTTGGCCATAATGTAGCGTGTGCACAACGCGCATACATTTTGATTCTTTCATCTACACAGACGCAGCAGTTCCCTTTAAAAGGGAACTCCCGTTGCGTCGAAATTGACGTCATGGGGAACGCGACGCGTTATGATGTCTTGAAGCACATGTAAAATCAGTCCAATGGTGTGGCGGAACGTCAGATGCGGGTGACGTCACATACCAGGAAGCTATAAAGCCTGCTTGAGAACAGCTGCTGTGTCTTCAGTAGCGCTTTGTGTGATTTGTCCACGTTATTTGGTGTTCAATTCAATTCAATTCAAGTTTATTTGTATAGCGCTTTTCACAATACACATTGTCTCAAAGCAGCTTTACAGAAAGTGCATTTCAGAAATGTACAAAGAAAAATACAGTTAGTTAATCATGTATAAATTTAGGCATAACATATCGCCGGTGTTTAGTCGTCTCTTCACAGGCGTCGAGTCGTCTCTCCACAGGCGTTTAATCGTCTCTCCACCGGCGTTTAGTCGTCTCTCCACAGGTGTTGGGGCATCTGAAGTCTTCGTGAGAGGCTGGATACAAACTGGAGCTGACGAACGCTATTTACCTCGGGACTAGCGTCCCGAGATAACAGCAGAGAGACAGATGGGAAATAATTAGCATAGCTGATGTTCATAATGTTAATGCATTCGAACTGATTCAGAAGTAGTATAAAAGGTAAGCATTAAGTGAATGCTTGGTTAAAGAGATGCGTCTTTAATCTAGTTTTAAACTGGGACAGCGAGTCTGAGTCTCGAACAATATCAGGAAGGCTATTCCAGAGTTTAGGAGATAAATGTGAGAACGCCCTCCCTCCTTTAGTAGACTTGGATATCCTAGGAACGACCAGAAGCCTCGAATTTTGTGATCTTAAAGAGCGCGATGGATTGTAGGGCGATAGAAGGTCTGTTAAATACACAGGAGCTAAACCATTTAGAGCTTTATAAGTCAATAGTAATACTTTGTAATTGATACGGAACTGAATAGGTAACCAGTGTAGAGATGATAAAATTGGTGTTATATGATCATATTTTCTTGATCTAGTAAGAACTCTAGCGGCTGCATTTTGCACTAACTGTAGTTTGTTTATTGAGGATGCAGGACAACCAGCTAATAAAGCATTACAGTAATCTAGTCTCGAGGTCATGAATGCATGAACTAACTTTTCTGCATCAGAAACAGATAGCATGTTACGTAGCTTAGCAATGTTTCTAAGGTGGAAAAAGGCTGTTCTTGTAACATATGAAATATGATTTTCGAAAGTCAAGTTGCGGTCTAGTATAACACCCAGGTCTTTTACTGTAGTGGATAGAGTAACAGGACATCCTTCTAAATTAAAGTTGTATTGTAAGGGATTTTGTGGGTAGTTTTTTGGACCAATAAGTAATACCTCCGTTTTATCTGAATTTAATAGCAGGAAATTACACGTCATCCAGCATTTTATATCTTTTAGACACTCTGTCAAGTTAGATAAGTTAGTGTTTTCATCTGGTCGTGATGATATATATAATTGAGTGTCATCAGCATAACAGTGAAAATTAATTCCATGTTTTCTTATAATATTACCAAGTGGCAGCATATATATTGAGAATAGCAGAGGGCCTAGGACAGATCCTTGCGGCACTCCATAGTCTACTGATGTTATCTTTGATTTTTCCCCATTTAAACAGACAAAATGGTAACGGTCTGATAAGTACGATCTAAACCAGCTTAATGCCTGTCCCTGAACACCAGTGTAGTTTTGTAGTCGATCTAAGAGTATTTTATGATCTATAGTGTCGAACGCAGCACTAAGATCAAGTAGAACTAGTATTGAGATACAGCCTTGGTCAGAGGCTAAAAGTAAATCATTTGTAATTTTAACTACAGTAGCGCAGTTTCTGTGCTATGATGCGGTCTGAAATTTTGATGCTATGTGCTATGATGCGGTCCCGACTGAAATTTTTCATAGATATCATTTTCTTGCAAGAAAGAGCACAATTGAGCGGACACAATTTTTTCTAGTATTTTAGACATAAATGGAAGATTTGAGATGGGTCTGTAATTTGCTAGGTTATTTGGATCTAATTGCGGTTTTGTCATGAAACTGCTCGGTAGAAACAGGCGGAGGTGATCCAAATGCAGGCTTTATTGAGAGGAAGATCCAGAAACAGGTATGAGATAACAGGCAGAAGTCAAAACCAGGTAAGCAGTCCAAATCAGCAATAATACAGTGCAGGGGTCAGGCAAACGGGTAAACTAGGAACAGGCAGGCAGTCAGGAAACCAGGAAACAAGTAGACTAGGAATACTAAGACACTCGGAAACTAGGTAAACGCTTGAAGCAGTAAGACACTTACAATACTCAGCAATGGAACAAAAGGAAACTCAGGCTTAAGACAGGTGCGCTAAACAAGATAATAAAACACAGGTGCATAAAATCAACCATAATCAGTCCAGGGTAAAACATAGAAAACAATAAACTAGGAAGGAGTGCCCCCCAGAGGTATAAGCGGGCACTCCAGCCGCAGATCGTCACATAACCCCCCCTCTAAGGAGCGGCTTCCAGACGCTCCTAAAACGATCCAGGCGGGGGGCAGAGCGAAGGCGATCCTGGGGGAGGGACGGAGGGCCAGGCCCGTGCAGGGGAACGGGACCAGGACACAGGCAAGGCGGGCCTGGGCCGTGGAGCATGGGCGACCAGGGCAGAGCCGGGCGTGCCGACGGCCAGGGCGGAGCAGGGCGTGCCGACGGCCAGGGCGGAGCAGGGCGTGCCGACGGCCAGGGCGGAGCAGGGCGTGCCGACGGCCAGGGCGGAGCAGGGCGTGCCGACGGCCAGGGCGGAGCAGGGCGTGCCGACGGCCATGGTGGTGAAGCCCTTTCATGAAACCATGGCGGCGCGGCCTCCATGGTCCTCTCGTAGAGCCTCCTACTGCCCCCCCCCCCCAAAAAATACTTGGGGAAAACTAAAGGTAGACCCTCTGGGCTGGAAAAAGCCTCCCTGAGCTTGTGAGACGTAGGCAGGGCGAGGCGCAGCGGCGGGGCCGGCAGGGCGACGCGCAGAGGCGGGGCCGAGGCGGGGCCGGCAGGGCGACGCGCAGAGGCGGGGCCGAGGCGGGGCCGACAGGGCGAGGCGCAGAGGCGGGGCCGGCAGGGCGAGGCGCAGAGGCGGGGCCGGCAGGGCGAGGCGCAGAGGCGGGGCCGGCAGGGCGAGGAGTCTGGGAACGCCCTCCGGAGCCTGTCGAGGCAAACGAGTCCTCCTCCTCCTCCTGCGGCGGCGTCTCACTTGACTTGATGATTCACTCGGCTCGGCACTTGACTCACTTGATTCACTCGGCTCGGGACTTGATTCGGCACTTGACTCAGCACATGACTCACTTGATTCAGCACATGACTCACTTGATTCAGCACATGACTCACTTGATTCAGCACATGACTCACTTGATTCAGCACATGACTCACTTGATTCACTCGGCTCGGCACTTGACTCGGGACTTGATTCGGGGCTAGATTCACTTGACTTGGAACTTGACTCGGGGCTAGAATCACTTGACTCGGTGCATGACTCACTTGACTCGGTGCATGACTCACTTGACTCGGTGCTTGACTCACTTGACTCACTTGACTCACTTGACACGGCGGTAGACAACTCTTGAGGCAGGAATACAACAGAGCTCACGTGTAGTGTTAGAACGACGGGATCCACATGTTGCGTGGATACGGAGGACCCCTTACGAAGCGCTGGTTCAACTGGGCTTTCATGTAGCGCAAACTCGGCGGAGCACGTGTGAAACGCTGGTTCACCGGGAGACTCTAGATGCGTGGATTCAGTGGGTACCTTGTAAAATGGCGAATCGTCGGGTCCTCTGTGAAGCAAAAGTTCCAAAAAACTCCACAGTAAAAAGTGAACCGCTCATGGAAAGGGCCAGGTCAATATATTGGGTAAGAGTCCAGCTTGAACTCGGAAACGGTATAGCAGAGCCAAGCGGTTCAGACAGTCCTCCACGAAAGAACATCATTAAACAGAAATCATCTAAGTAGGACTGACGAGAGAGCTTCAAAAAATCTGTCACAAAAACTTGGAGAGGACGTTCTCCTTGACGGAGGCTTACGATCTGCGCTGTGGGATCCATATGAGGTCCGTGTTTCTCTCAGCCGCTGGATCAGTGGTGGCTGAGTATTCTGTCATGAAACTGCTCGGTAGAAACAGGCGGAGGTGATCCAAATGCAGGCTTTATTGAGAGGAAGATCCAGAAACAGGTACGAGATAACAGGCAGAAGTCAAAACCAGGTAAGCAGTCCAAATCAGCAATAATACAATGCAGGGGTCAGGCAAACGGGTAAACTAGGAACAGGCAGGCAGTCAGGAAACCAGGAAACAAGTAGACTAGGAATACTAAGACACTCGGAAACTAGGTAAACGCTTGAAGCAGTAAGACACTTACAATACTCAGCAATGGAACAAAAGGAAACTCAGGCTTAAGACAGGTGCGCTAAACAAGATAATAAAACACAGGTGCATAAAATCAACCATAATCAGTCCAGGGTAAAACATAGAAAACAATAAACTAGGAAGGAGTGCCCCCCAGAGGTATAAGCGGGCACTCCAGCCGCAGATCGTCACAGGTTTCTTAATGAGAGGTTTTATTACTGCCAGCTTGAATATTTTTGGAACGTGACCTAAAAATAAAGACGAGTTAATAATATTGAGAAGAGGCTCTTCCACTACAGGTAACACTTCTTTAAGTAGTTTAGTGGGTATTGGATCTAATAAACATGTTGTTGGTTTAGATGCAATGATAAGTTTATTTAGTTCTTCCTGTCCTATAGTTGTAAAGCGGTGTAGTTGTTCTAGAGGGGCCATAATTGAGGCTGAGTCATAAGACACCATAGAGGATTGTACATTTACAATAGTGTTTCGGATGCTTTCTATTTTCTCATTGAAGTAATTCATAAAATCATTACTACTATATTGTAATGGAATATTTCGCTCTGGAGATGTCTGATTATTTGTTAGTCTAGCCACGGTGTTAAATAAAAACCTTGGATTATTTTGGTTATTTTCAATTAGTTTGTGGATATGCTCAGCCCTGGCTGATTTTAGAGCCCTTTTATAACGCGACATACTGGCCCTCATTTATCATTCTTGCGTAGAAACGGGCGTATATGTTGGCGTAAGATTATGCTTACACTCCTCTCACCGCCTGATGTATGAAGCTGTGCGTACCTTTGAAATCCTGGTGTACGCAATACCTGTCCTTGATAAATGCAGCGGCTGAAAACGATCGTCATTAGAATAACACGCCTCGAAATATTCAAGTCTCCGCTTCCCCCACGCCCTCATTTTACGCCATGGACACACGGAAGACGGCAAAGAAGAGAAACTTCTCCGACGTGGAGATCAAATGACCTATCACAATGCATTATTTTACAGCACGTGTTTTGAAACAATTAGCATTTAATATCGTATCATGTACAATAGTGATGATGATGTGATGTGGAGTAGCCTACCATTCATTCACATTAATAATTGCATGTCCATTTGTAATATTCTTATTCTTATTATTATTCGTGTTCGCATTTATGAGGAAAAAACAATGATACGGACATGAGCGCTCTAAAAGCGGCACTAAAATATATTTTAAAACTTTCACAGAGACATCAAACATAAAGCACAAAACCTTTCTTTAAACTGAATTTCGTTTTGTATTAATTGTATCTTAATTTTAAACAATGTTTCGTCAACCAATTAGGCCTACCTGGATTTAACAAATAGGAAAGTAAATAGCAGATGATATGAAACGGAGGACACGTGAACTGAGCTCATCTCATAAATAAACCGAAACTCAGCGTATAAGGTGCCTCAGACATGTCTACTTTTAAACAGAACAATTCAAAACGAAAGAAAACAGACTGCAGACTGCTCTCTGCTTATGTAATCTGAAATGTGCATTTCTCTCTGGCGCGTTCACTACTGCGAAGATCGCGATTCAGCATCTCAACTTCATCTTTGCAGCCGACACAAAGAAAACACTTCTTTATTAATAAACAATTAAAATATCTCCTTGCTATATTTTACATATTCATAATCATTACTTTTGCCGGTTCTTTCTGACAGATTTTTACACTGAAGTTTATAATTAGCCTATGTTGTTGTTGTTGTTTTTTTGTCATATGTTTTAGTTTGTCAGCGCATTTTGTGGTGTTAGGAATTGTGTTTCTGCACGTTTCCGCACTAACTCAAACGTGCGTACACCACCTCCTGAGCTGGCGTGGGATTTGAGCGTGCCGTACGCCAACGTCCATATTGATAAATCTCAAAGTCACCGTGGTTTAGGGTGTACGCCAGGTGTACGCTCGAAATTTGGTGTACGCACTTTTGATAAATGAGGGCCACTGTCTTTCCACGCGATTCTGAAGACCTCTAAATTAGTTTGTTTCCATTTACGCTCTAAGTTACGAGTTTCTCTCTTGATAGCATGCGTAGCACTGTTGTACCATGGTGCTTTAGTTCTCTCTCTAACCTTTTTTAATCTAATTGGTGCAACAATATCTAGTGTACTAGAGAAAATGTTGCTCATACTGCTAGTCATTTCCTCTAGTTCATCTGTTTGTTTGGGTTTACTGAGCAGCTGAGATAGATCAGGTAAGCTATTTGAGAATCTATCTATAGTGGTTGGAAGGATTGTTCTGCCTGGTCTATAACGTGGTGCAACATGACAAATTTCAGCAGTGCGTATTATGCAAGTTACCATGTAATGATCAGTGAGATTGTCACTTTGCGGTATAATATCTATATCGGTTGGATCGGTTCCATATGATAGAATTAAATCTAGTGTATGATTTAGACGATGAGTGGGACCACTGACGTTTTGCTTTACCCCAAAAGAGTTTAATAGATCTGTAAACGCAGCCCCTAACGGATCATTTGTATTATCTACGTGTATGTTAAAGTCGCCAATAATTATTGCTTTATCGACATTGACCAATAGGTCTGAGAGAAAGTCTGCAAAATCTTTTAGGAAATCAGTATATGGCCCTGGAGGTCTATATACGGTAGCCAAGGCTAGAGAGACTAAGGATTTCTTTCTTACATCTAAGAGCGTAACATTAAGCACAAGTACTTCAAACGAATTAAACCTATGACAAGTTTTCTGAGTAACATTAAGAATATCTCTATAGATTGTTGCAACACCGCCGCCACGACCGATCAGACGGGGCTCATGCTTATAACAGTATCCTGGTGGAGTAGACTCATTTAGACCGAAATAATCATTTGGTTTAAGCCAGGTTTCAGTAAGGCACAGAACATCGAAATTATTATCTGTGACCATTTCATTTACAATAACCGCCTTAGGTGTGAGCGATCTAATGTTTAGAAGACCTAGCTTTAGAAATTGTTTTTGTTCACTGATATTTAGATTTTCTGGTTTAATTACAATAATATTCTTGCTAGATCTTACAGTAGATTTGGTGTTTGGCTTCACTAAGCGAGGAATAGACACAGTTTCTATATAATGTTCTACATTGGTACTTATATCAATTAAGTTGGGACAGCAAAGACTATGATTTGGACTTTGACTTACTAGTCAGATGGTGTGTAGCGTCTTGGAGATGTTGTCCGACAGAACAGCCGCTCCGACTCTGCTGGGGTGCAGACCATCAGGACGGAAGAGCCTAGGTCGCTCCCAAAACAGATTCCAATTATTTACAAAGAGCAGTTTCTGTTCATTACACCATGACATTAACCATTCATTTAAAGCAAATAATCTACTGAACCTTTCTTGTCCAAGTCGGTAAGTGGGAAGCGGTCCAGACACGACGATCGTTGCTCTAGGCGATGTGCTGCGTACCGTCTCGATCAGGCTTCGGTAGTCCTTCTTCAGAACCTGAAGGTGTTGTCTGTCTATATATCATATCTATATATATATATATATATATATATATATCTATATATATATATATATGGTGATTCTCACGAGCTGTGTGTTGATTGTTTGGGAGAGGAGCACGCTCAGTCCGCACTCGAGGGTGCGGGCTGTGCGCATTGTGAAGCGCTGCCTTTGCGCTTGCTCCGATCCCGTCTGTCGTTCTTTCACGAGAACGTTCAGGTTAGCGTTCGCCAGGGCTCTGGTCCCGTCGCTACCGAGGCACGGCGTCGATTGCAGTCCTGGGGTTCGCAGATGGATCTTTCAGCGGGGTTTGAGACGGGCTCTGCCCTATCTCAGCCTTCACCTGATTGATCCAGTGCCTCTTCTCGGGGTTTGGAAGCACGCGCTGCGGTTCCTTCCGCCCCGGTTGAGGCACCAATACTACAACTATCCAGTTCTGAGGAACTGGATGTTGTTAGTATTGATGCTGAGTCTGAGATTTCGCCACCTCAGTCTCATGCGTTTGAAGAGCTGTTAGAGGTTGTGACTAGAGCAGTTGAAAGACTGAATATTGAGTGGCCATCTGATAAGCAGGACGTTCATTCTAAAAGTAAGCTCGATGAACGTTTTCTGCCAGCTAGATCACAACCTCAGCGTCGGAGCCTACCATTTTTCCCCGATCTTCACACTGAGGTGTCGAGATCGTGGGAGAAACCGGTCTCATATATTGTGTGTACAGTGCACAAACATCACACTATTCATCTATATATAAATATAAAGACCATGGTTATGGAGAAATGCCGAAGGTGGAAGAGACGCTTGCGAGTTATCTCTCTCCAGCAACGGTATCTTCTCTTAAGGTTCCGATGTTACCCACTAAGCCCGTCAGAGTCACATCCTCTCTGGTGGGCAAAGCATATTCCGCTGCTGGTCAAGCTGCAGCATGTTTACATATGATGTAATTAATGCAAGCATATCAAGCGGAATTATTGGGTGATTTAGATGTGGATGGGGGTATTAATTCTGAGGTTGTGTGTGAATTACGTAGAGCCACAGATTTGTCTCTCAGGGCCACCAAGGAGACGGCTAAATCCATCGGCCACTTTATGGCAGCCCTGGTGGCCACTGAGAGGCATCTGTGGCTCAACCTCAGTAATATTAAAGAAAAGGAAAAGAGTTTTCTTATTGATGCACCAGTCTCTACTTCAGGTTTATTCGGTGATGCTGTTAACACTGTTGTAGATAAATTCCAAGAATCCTCTAAACAGGCAGCTGCCTTTCAAAAACTCCTCCCCCGCCGTTCTTATCATAAGGCTGCTGAGCGGGAGCAGCCTCACTCATCTAAAACAGGCTCTTCACATCGTGCCACTCAAAAACAGAGCGTTTCCTCTCGTGCTCCCCCGCAAACAGCTAGGGGACGCGGAGGGTGCTCTCAAACCCAGCAGTATTCGAGGGGTAGAGCGGATCTGCGGACCGTTATTATCGCCAAGAAGGCTGCGGGGAAAAAGTCCTGGCGCTCGAGGGCTCAGGACAATGAGGGTAGTTCCCCCCCGAAGTAGTGCGGTCAACACCTCTTTTTACGGTGCCCGTCTCTCTTCGGTGCCCTCAGGGGACCATTCTGCCAACCCTGTCACCTATGGTGTTTCAGGGCACAGCGGTCTCCGGCGAGCACTTATCTCAAGGACCACCCGGAAACATAGTGGCCTCGGGATGCCCGCCCCCTCTCAGGAGGGAATCAGAGCAGTCCGTTCAGTCATTCCCTGCCGGTCCTCCGTTACAGGGCGACGGACTGATTGCTCAACAACAACAAAATCCAGAAGCCAATCTCGAGAGGCTGGTACCTCTAGTAGAATCTTTGACAGCGTGGAAGCTACTGCCAAATGTTTCTCGTTGGGTCCTGCAGACCATAGAAAAAGGGGGGTCTCACCCATCCAGGTTTATGGGGGTCCTACCCACAGTGGTGGGCCCCGAGCAGGCTCTGGTTATGGAACAGGAAGTAAAAACTCTGTTAGAGAAAGGGGCCATAGAACATGTACCTCCCTCCAACAGGGAAACCGGGTTTTACAGTCGGTATTTCATAGTTCCAAAAAAGGACGGAGAATTGCGTCCTATTCTAGATCTTTGAGTGCTGAACGACTCAGTCATGCAGCTCAAGTTCAAGATGTTAACATTGAGACAGATAGTGCCACAGATCAGATCCGAGGACTGGTTTGTCACAATAGATCTCAAGGACGCATATTTTCTTATCTCCATCCATCCTTATCACAGGAAGTTTCTGAGGTTCGCTTTCGGGGGCGGAGCTTACCAATATCGAGTACTTCCATTCAGCCTAGCCTTATCGCCCCGCACTTTCACCAAATGCGTGGATGCAGCTCTGGCGCCTCTGCGTCTTCAGGGCATCTGTATCATGAACTATATCGACGATTGGTTGATTTTAGCTCAAACGCAGCAGCTGGCGGTTCGGCATCGAGATGTCGTCCTCGCCCATATGAAAGAATTGGGGTTACGGTTGAACGCCAAAAAAAGTGTGCTTTCTCCACTCCAGAGGACCACTTTTCTAGGCATGGTTTGGGATTCAATATGGATGCGGGCACGACCGGTCACCTCCTCGTATAGAATCTATTCTTGTAAATGTGAAGAGTGTAAAGCTAGGCCAGTCACTTACTTTAAAACAGTTTCAGAGACTGTTGGGTCTTATGGTAGCAGCTTCCAACGGGATACCTTTTGGACTGCTGCACATGAGGCCCCTACAGTGGTGGCTCAGGACCAGGGGGTTTTCCCCGAGGGGCAATCCTTTTCGCAAAATCAGGGTACCGCGGCGCGGCTTACGTGCCCTGGTTATGTAGAAGAAACCTTGGTTCCTGTCCCAGGGCCCTGTGTTGGGAGCTCCTTGTCGTCGCAAGTTGCTAATGACGGATGCGTCCCTCACAGGCTGGGGAGCGATCCTAGAAGGTCGCTCGGCTCAAGGTCTGTGGGAAATCCATCATCTCTCATTGCATATCAATCGTCTGGAGATGTTAGCTGTATTTCCTTTTTATCACAGATCTCAGGGGACACCATGTGCTGATGGAGCTACCCGTCAGGAGGGACCTTCTGTCCAAGCAGAGGGCTTAATATTCCACCCTCGCCATTCCTTCCACTGTGGAATCTGTGGGCTTGGCATCTGAGGGGGCCCAGCTCATAGAGTCAGGTCTCTCAACTGAGGTTGTTGAGACCATTCTACAATCCAGAGCTCCCTCCACGAGGAAACTTTATGCCCTGAAGTGGAAAGTTTTCACTTCCTGGTGTAGTGACCGTCGGCTGGACCCAGTTAACTGCCCAGTTGGTACAGTGCTGGAGTTCCTGCAAGAGCGGTTCACTGCGGGTCTAACCCCATCCACTTTAAAAGTTTATGTGGTGGCCATAGGTGCTTACCACATTTCTTTGGGTGGATTATCTATAGGGAAAGACCCTTTAGTATCTCGTTTCCTCCGTGGGACGTTGAGGCTGAGGCCTGCAGCTCATTCTAGGGTACCCACTTGGGATTTGTCCATTGCTCTGCAAGGTCTTTCCATGGCTCCCTTTGAACCTATAGAGGAGGTTCCTGAGAAGTTTTTAACATTAAAGGCTCTGTTCCTCCTCGCCATTTCTTCTCTTAAGAGGATAGGGGATTTACAGGCATTGTCGGTGTCTCCTTCATGCTTAGAGTTGGTACCTGGCATGGTGAAGGCATTTCTTTATCCGAGACCAGGTTATATCCCTAAGGTCCCTACTAATGTGGTCAGATCTATCATTCTGCAGGCCTTCTGTCCTCCTCCTTTTCAGAAATCGGACCAGGAAAGAAATAATTTGCTTTGCCCAGTTCGGGCATTAGATGCCTATGTCCACAGAGCTGCCCTGTGTGTTTGTTTTGTTTGTGTGTTTTGGGGCCCCTGGGAAAGGGTCCCCTGCATCTAAGCACAGGATGAGCAAGTGGGTGGTTGAGGCCAGTTCACTTGCTTATGAGCCGGCCGGGCAGCCCTCTCCTTTGGCTTTCCGGTCTCACTCTACAAGGAGTATGGCGGCCTCTAAGGCCCTTTTATCAGGAGTTTCCATTCAGGACGTTTGTGATGCGGCAGGCTGGTCCTCACCGCACACCTTCATCAGATTTTACTCTCTGTACCTAGACTCTACACAAGGGTCTCAGGTTTTTTCTTCTTAGTGCTGCTCACTCGATTACACACAAGACAGACATCTCGTAGCTATGGTGGCGTTGGTATAGACGTTCCCCATGGCGTCGATTTCGACGCAACGGGAGTTTCCTTTGAAAGGGAACGCCTTGGTTACAAATGTAATCTCGGTTCCCTGAAGAAGGGAACGAGCGTTGCGTCGCCTTGCCATACCTCCTTCATGCCTGTCAGCGACTACTTCAGACTTTACGCAGCTGTCGCTCTCTGTTCTCAAGCAGGCTTTATAGCTTCCTGGTACGTGACGTCACCCGCATCTGACGTTCCGCCACACCATTGGACTGATTTTAGATGTGCTTCAAGACATCATAACGCGTCGCGTTCCCCATAGCGTCAATTTCGACGCAACGCTCGTTCCCTTCTTCAGGGAACCGAGGTTACATTTGTAACCAAGGCGTTTTTATTTTGGCAAATCATACATTATTACAAGGAAAAATATTAAAGGACAACTCCGGCGCAAAATGAACCTTTGGTCTAATTACACATTGGTACATAGGCAAGGCAAGGCAAGGCAAATTTATTTATATAGGAGAAAATAAAATAATCAAAACAAATAAGAATAATTAAAACAGTTTAGAATAAAAATAAAATAAAGTACAGTAAAAACAGTCGGACGAACATTGGCACAGTGCTCATTAAGTAAATGCATAGCTAAACAGAAGTGTTTTGAGTCTGGATTTGAATGTGACTACTGTAGGAGCGACTCTCCTTGCTTAGAGTGAACCCTTGGTATTTCTAACTGATGTGATCTGAGTGATCTGTTGGGTTTATATTCAGTGAGCATATCTGCAATATATTGGGGTCCTAGCCCATTGAATGATTTATATACTAGTAATAATACTTTAAAATCAATCCTAAATGTAGCTGGGAGCCAGTGTAAAGACCTGAGGACTGGTGTGATATGTTCATATTTTCTAGTTCTGCTCAGAATCCTGGCAGCAGCATTCTGTATGAGCTGCAACTGTCTTATGGTGTTTTTGGGAAGGCCAGTGAGGAGTCCATTACAATAATCCACCTGCTAGTGATGAAAGCATGCACAAGTTTCATGGCAAGTCTTGACTGGAAACAAAGCATCTAATTCTTGCAATATTTTTCAGATGGTAGTATGCTGATTTAGTAATTGGTTTGACATTACTACTGAAACTAAGGTCTGACTCTAGAGACACACCAAGATTCCTGACTTGATTTTTAGTTGCTGGACCTTTAGCGTCAAGGTATTCATTCACCTTGAGAACTTCATATTTGAAGTTTCCAAACGCAATGACTTCAGTTTTGTCTTGTTTAACTGAAGAAAGTTTTGGCACATCCAACCGTTTACTTCATCAATGCATTGGCACAGGGAGTACCACTGGCACAAGTAGAGCTGTGTGTCGTCTGCATAGCTGTGGTAAGAGATGCATTTTTTTTCTCATTATTTGGCTCATTGGGAGCATATACAGGTTGAATAGGAGTGGCGCGAGAATTGAGCCTTGGGGGACTCCGCATGTCATGGATGTCCACTCAGACTTCTGGGCTCCTATACTCACATAATAACCTCTCCCTTCTAAGTATGACCTGAACCATTTTAGGACTATCCCAGAAAGCCCCACCCAGTTTTCCAGCCTGTCAAGAAGTATGTTGTGATCGACAGTGTCAAATGCAGCACTGAGGTCGAGTACTACCAGCACTGATAATTTGCCTGTATCAGTATTTAAGCGAATATCGTTTATTATCTTTATGAGCAGTTTTCAATCTCGAAACCAGATTGAAAAAGTTGTCTTCAATCAGCTGAACAAATTCACAGCACAAAGACAGCGCTCATAAAGATAATAAACAATATTCACTTAAATACTGATACAGGCAAATTATCAGTGCTGGTACTACTCGACAGTGTCAAATGCAGAACTGAGGTCGAGTAGTACCAGCACTGATAATTTGCCTGTATCAGTATATAAGCGAATATCGTTTATTATCTTTATGAGTGCTGTCTCTGTGCTGTGATGCGATCGAAAACCAGATTGAAAATTGTCAAAGTATCCATTCAAGCTTAAGAATTTGTTGGGCTGATTGAAGACAACTTTTTCCTTTTTGCTTAAGATGGTCTTATCCAGATTGATCTTTTTCAGGAGGGGCTTGACAACTGCAGTTTTCAGGGAGTTTGGAAAACTCCCAGAGAGAAGTGAGGCATTTACCACTTCTAGGAGATCTGTTTCTAAGCTGTTTAACACACTTTTGAAAAAAGATGTGGGAAGTGCGTCAAGAGAGCAGGTTGATGTTTTAAGGTGCTGTACGGTTTCTTCCAAAATTTTGCCATCAATTTCTTCGAAAACAGACATAGTAACTACTTTCTCAGGTAGTGGTCTGGTCTGTTTGACCCCAGGGCAACTCAAGGATGAGCTGATCACCTTTCTGATATTATTGATTTTCTCAGAGAAGAAAGAAGCAAACTCACTGCACTTGCTGTCTGAGAGCATTTCACTGGGAATCTGGCTTGGGGGGTTTGTCAGTCTCTCTACAGTAACAAAAAGAGTGTGTGTGTGTTGTTTAAGTTGCTGTTTATACTATTCAAGAAGAAAGTCTGTCTAGCTTTGCCTAGTTCCATATTAAAACCATGGATGCTGTCTTTGTAGATGTTATAATGGACTACAAGTTTTGTCTTCCGCCACATGCGCTCTGCTCTTCTGCATTGTCTTTTCATCTTTTGCACAGCTGTTGAGTTTCTCCAAGGTGCTTTTTGTCTACCACTATTCTTCCTGACTTTCACAGGAGCAATATCATCAATTACACTTTTAATTTTTTGAGTTAAAAGATGCAAGGAGAAAATCAACAGTCAGCAGATATGGTTGGTTTTAAAGATATAGCCTTCATAAATAGCACACTAGTGTTCTCCTTTAAGCATCTCTTCTTGACAGACACAGATCTAGCTTCAATGGCAGGAGAGATCAAAATATCAAAGAAAATACAGAAATGAATCAAATGATCAGACAATGCTACATCCTTAATAACAATCGATGAGATGTTTAGACCCTTACGGATAAGTAAATCTAGAGTGTGTCCACGATTATGTGTGGGTCCATGTATATGCTGAGTCAGATTAAAAGTTTTTAAAACAGTTTTGATTTCTTTTGCCATATTGTTTTCTGCATTATCTATGTGAATGTTAAAATATCCAGCAATGGCAAAACAGTCAAACTCAGAGGAAATTGTTGATAACAGTTCTTTAAAGTCCTCAGCAAAGGCTGGAGAGTATTTTGGAGGCCTGTAAATAATGATAAGTAAAATACGCGGAGCACCATTTAACACAATACCCAGATATTCGAAACACGGGTAATTCCCAAATGATATCCGCCTCTCTTACCCGCTCTGCAAACACTCATAAAAGTAAAGTTAGGAGGGGATGTTGCATTGAGGACTGTTGCACTGCAGCTGTCTTCTAGCCAAGTTTAATTTAGAAACATAAAGTCCAGGTTGTATATGGTTATTAAGTCGTTGACTAGAAGTGATTTATTTTTAAGTGAGCAGATGTTTAAAAGTGCTAACTTAACAGTCTTACTTTTTGTCCCCACAGTGATCTTAGTTTGGCGTGAAATAGGCACCAGATTAGATGGGTTTGCTGTATGGCTTTTGAAGGCCTTAGATTTTCTATCATGTAATTAACCAGCAATAGAGAAAGATTTAGGCACACTGGGTTCCCGCTTGTTTTGTAAACATGTGAGAAAGTTACTGTTATCATAGCGGGGACCCGACACATATCACTGAGAGTTGGTATCAGTTGTTTTTGGTTCACCGCGAGCCGCTGGAGGAGGGTGTGAGGCCTGGCGTTGTGGCAGAGGCCAAAGAGCTCTCACAGGAGGATGCCATTTTTTGGATAGTTTGGTTCCAGCATACACCAGTTTTTCCATTATCTCTGAGAGGCACAGAAGTGGAGTTGCTGGAGAGAGGGATAACGTGTCTGGTGAGAGAGGCTGTTGCTCTGGTGTTAACGGAGGCTGTAATATGCTGTCCTGGATTTCCTGGCTGTTTTCCAGAAAGTCGTCCTTGGGTGATGAATCTTCTAGCAGTTCTAGTATGTCACAGTCTGTCTGTGGTGAGCTCTGTGAGCAGGGCTCAGCTGAGATTGTGTCCGTGAGCAGAGGTTGTTGTGGCTGAGTGGTGTTATCGTTGTCCTTGTGTGATGTGTCAAGCGCATGTCCATTCAGGTGCTGAAGTGAAGCACTGTGTCATACTGTGTCCAGGTGTGTGTGTGCCATTCAGGTTGAGTGGATTGGCACACACTGCAGAAGGATGATGGAGGGAGAAGTAGATATTTTCCTTTTCCTTTAGCACTCTTGAACCAAGTTTGTTTGGGTGAAGCCCATCCTGTTGAAACAGTTTTCTCTGACTCCAGAAAAGATTGAAGTTGTCAATGAAGTTCACTCCTTTTATATTGCAGGTTTTTTGCAGCCATGTGTTAAGCCCAAGCAACCGTGAAAACCTGTTTGGTCCTCTTGCTGGGAGTGGTCCACTGATGAATGTCTGAACTTTCAGTCTTTTAAGTGTTTCAAAAAGTCGATTGAAATCCTTCTTAAGGAGTTCTCACTGCTCTTTATGAATATCATTCTTCCCCATATGAATGATGAGTCGATTTGCAGTCTTATGTTTCATCAGAATGTTCTGAAGTTCCCTATTTATATCAGAAGTCGTTGCTTGTGGAAGGCAGCACGTAGTTGTGTCCCTGCTACTAATGTTTCTGATTATTGTGTCACCCACTATCAGAGTCCTGGGCTCGGCTGCGCTCTGAGCTGAGTGCCGCTGTCTGCTCGACCTTGAGCGCCCGTTAGCAGTGTTAGCTAATGGCTGATTCAGTCTGTGTTCGATCACATTCATCACATTCAGGGATTCCTCATTCATTAATACTTCAAATCTGTTCTCAAGATGTATAGGCGGTGGTAGGAGACCAGTGTTTGCAATCCTTTTCAGAGCCGTATCTGGGGTAGAGGATGCTACTGCAGCAATATGTGATGCTCGTGACAATCTGATGTCTCGAGTGCCTTTAGGTCTCGCTCCCTGTTTCTGCCATCGATTTGTAAGCCGATCGGCTTGTTTCTCTACACTCAGTATTGCCTGTATTGGAGCACTAGATTCATGGGACTCACCGGCTGTATGCTGAGGGCGTCCATGAAGCTCTGTTGTGAGTTCCGTCTGGTTTGGTGGTCCCACAAGTAACTTTGTTTCAAGAACTGCAATCCTTTGTAAAAGTCTCTGGCAGTTAGTGCAGCAAGTAGATTCCAGAAGAGGCATTTTCTCTTACCCTTATGAATGTAGGCAGTTGTGTTTTCTCTTCCCCGGAATGTAAGCTTTCAGTGGGAGGCTGGTCGGAGAAAAGAATTCTGCTTTTTTCTAGTAATCAAGCGTTTGAGCACTGTGCTGATTTGCTGAAGTTAAAATTAGGTGATAAAAGGAAATAAAATATACAAATATAAAAGCGATAGAGCAATAAAAAATATAAAAGCTATAGAGCAAAGCGCGGAGCAGTAAGAAAGAGCGTCAACCGTAGTCAACCGTTCATATGGACATAGTCAACCGTTCTCTGGGATTTGTTTTCATGATTATCAAATGTAAAGAGTTTTATCTCTAAAAACTGTTTAGCTTATAACGCTAGTATATAGGGCATAGAGTAATGAAAATAAAAATTGCTAGTTAATACCACTAACAAGGCTCAAAATAGCCCCACACTAACATGGTAGCATAATTATGGTCCCTACCTGTAAACTGAAGCACTATTGTAAGTTTATTCCCCACATTGGGGATGTTTTATCTTGGTCTGAGTAATGAAGGAAAATCCCTCAAGAGGCTCGGGGAATTTTGTAGCCAAGATCGGCCCGTGATGATGAACGTCCTCGAGACACTCATCATGTATTTTTCTAATATCAGGAAGCCTATGCATCTTTTACTCTTTATCGTTGAGCATTTGATGTTTTGTATTGATTATCTTTGAATTATGTATGTTGATATGTATGTTGCAGGTTTGATGTTCAGTGCTCTTCTAACCACATCCTCTGGGTTTTGCAGAAAAACATACATTTTCTCAAGAGACGTGCCATTGACAGGCTTGGCAAAGTTTGTGGTTCGTGTATTGAGAGCTCTCTAATCATAATTGTTACTAGTAAGAATTTAGTTGTAGAGCGCTCTAATTGCATTTTTAATTGAATTTACCAGTAAATGCTGAAAACATTTTAAGTGCAAATGGTATGATATAGTATAGGGCCTAAAACAAACTTTGTGCCAACTCTTCCAATGGCACGTCTCTTGAGAAAATGTCTGTTCTTCTGAAAAACCCAGAGGATGTGGTTAGAAGAGCACTGAACATCAAAACTGCAACATACACACAATTCCAGCAGAAGCACACATTTACACTGGCATATACTTTTGAATATGAATGAATTTGAATTTAAGAGCAATTGAATAGACCCTTTTACAGCCCACGTGATCAAAGAGTTGCGCGCGCATTTTGGCAACGGAAGTGGTGTTGTTTCCCACTGGCTCTAACGTGTTAGCAACTCCGAAAGTTTATCAAAACAGTTTCCCAGCATCAAAATGTCTGGTTGTTGCGTTTACGGTTGCACTAATCGATATTCCACCAAGGGGCTTAAGTTTTATAGGATTCTGACAGGATCACGGCCGTTTCAGAAGGACCGGCGGCGCCTGTGGCTGCAGGCGATTAAACGTGTTGATTGAAGCGAGGATTTAATAAAAAAAATGCTCGCGTCTGCAGCTCCCACTTTATATGGGCTGATTCTCGCCATACTTCCGTTGCCGATATGCGCGCGCATACGTTGCCACGTCATCATTTTGTACAAACAGTAAAAGGGTCTATTGGAATAGAGAGCTCTCTAAATGAATTAGAATGCTCTCTAATCATAAATGTTAAAATAATTGAATTGTTGAGCTCTCTAATTTAATTCTTAATAGTAAAAATGCAATAACAAGTAACGCTGGAAATATTTTAAGCGGAAACAGCTTGCCATAGTACAGACACACACAGGCCTAAAACAAACTTTTTGCCATACCAGTGGCTGGTTACTTGAGAAAATGCCTGTTCTTTTGCAAAACCCAGAGGATGTGGTTTGAAGAGCACAGATGTTTAATCCTCCTCTGCTGAGAACTTCAGATATTTCATGTCTTACTTTATTTGCAGCTGATCTCAGGCTGTGTGGCTTTAAGTCAGTTGAAGTTGTGTTTAATTTTCTGAGAGTGCAAACATGATGTTGAACCAACCTCACATTGTAAATTATTAGATGTCATTACCATTGATTTTTTAACTCAAATTTTTTCCAACTTCTGTCTCTTTGTCTGGTTGCATTTGCCCGTTTGCAGTTTGCATTGTAAAAGCAGAAAACAACAAAGAATTTCGCTATATAACAATGAACAAAATGTTTACACTAGATGCTATTAGAAATATAATATTGTTATTTATTAAAATAATGTGCATGCATCATGGTCTGTTTAGAGGCCTGTTTGTAATTGTAGTATAAGCACTGCCATCTGATGGATAGCCTACCTATCTCTTTAAATACCACAACATAGCCATGTCAGTCACTTTCTAACTCTTGTTTTGGTTTGTTTCCTGTCTTGTTATGTGATTCTCTGGCCCTCATGTGATCCTGCCATGTGTTGTGTATTGTCATGTCATTAGTTCATGGTTTCATTGTGGTGTGTCTTGTTCAGTCATTAGTCTTGTGTGTATTTAAGCCCTCATGTTTGCCATGTGTCCTGGTCAAGTATTGTTTCATGTAACCACTTTTGGTAAGTGCCATGTTCATGTTCATGTTCATGTTCCATGCCTTTGTTTTATGTTGATCTTGTTTTGTGTGAATAAACTGCACTTGGGTTCTACAAACTTAACATACTCTGTGTATATTTAAAATGTTAAAATTAATGTTAATATTCTAACACATACCAGTACAAATGCAGGCTTCTGCTGAATTTCTGTAGGTTTTGTTCAGTGCACTTCTAGCCACATCCGTCCATTGGCAGGTTTGGCAAAAAGTTTGATTATATATTTACGGTTCGTGTATTGAGAGCTCTCTAATTGCATTTTTACTAATAAGAATTGAATTGTAGAGCTCTCTAATTTAATTCTTACTAAAGATCCAATTACTAAGAGTAACACTGGGAATATTTTAAGTGAAAATCGCATGCCATAGTACACACACACAGGCCTTAAACTTTTTGCCATACCAATGGCTGGTAACTTAAAGGGGTCATGAACTGGCTTTTTAAATCTTATTATATTGTTGTCTGAGGTAAACTTCAAATACATCAAAATGAATAAGTAATAGGCTATTTTCTACCCTAGTTTTGAGCCTAGCTGAAAAACGCTCGGTTTTTATGGGCGTCTCGCATTGAAGACTTGAAAGTAAACGCCCACTGCTGTGAGTGGATAACCGTTTTGCATTATAATGAGTTTCAACTCACCCGTCGATGCACTTAGGGGAAATTGTTTTGAAAACGTCCAATGTTGTAAAATGGCAACCGGAATGATTCGCCCATACATGTTCAGGTGTTGCATAATTCCTGTCAGATCCACTATAGACGGCACAGCACCGTTCTTTACTCTTAATCGGTCTGCGAATCCAGTCTTGTTTACAAAAAAATCCTCAGTGAAATGAAGCGAACAGACGGACAATGTTTTACCTCATCAGCTGGAGTGGAACGTCATTAAAAATAAAGTTTATCCAATGCACTCCTATTGGAATCCAGAGGAAGCTTATGCAGCGACTGTCTTCTTCCACAACCAGGCACTGCACAATATTTTGTATTGCTCGGTAGCTCGATCCGGTTTGTCATCACGAGGTAGGCCTATGTTATTTAGCTATGCGTGTAATGCGCGAATCGGTTGGTGGGGCTAAACCGGCCGTGGTGAAGTAGGCGTTGATCTTCTTCTGCGGGGGTGGTGTTTTATCCTCTTTGACGTCATAATTCCCCACTTTGAAAAACGAGTTGTTTGCTGAGGCTGGTGTCAATAAAAGCATTTATTGGACTAACAAGGACGTTTTCAGTTCTGAAACTTACAGGATATTCTTATAATATGATGACCTCTCAGATGTCAAAAGCTCAAGGAAAATTTGATTTCTCAGTTCATCACCCCTTTAAAGTTTTTGTTCTTCTGCAAAACCCAGAGGATGTGGTTAAAAGTGCACTGAACATTAAACCTGTTTCATACACAGAACTCCAGCAGAAGCATGCATTTGCACTGACATATGCTTTTGAGTATTATTTTTAACATTTTTAAATATACTCCGCGTACATAAAATGTTCATATTTTGCATTCATCATGGTGTAACTTTTAAAAGGGTTAGAATTCATAACACGATGTTTGGTAATCACAATTACTGGTTTAATTTGAAGCCTAAAGTTTAAAAAAAACATTTATATGCTTAAAAAGTGATTTGTGAATTATTTGTAAAAAGAAACTAACCAGGTGATAAAACAGAAAGCCACAAGTTCATAGTAAGCGGCCTCTCCACATTACAATGACAGTACTCGTGTATAGATGGTACACAGGGTCAAACTCACACAAAAAGTCATTAGAGTAACTCACATGTCCCTAAAATAATGCCATTAAAAGGAAACAAATAGAAATGTAAAACAAAATACTTTTATATAAACATTTTATGTCAAATTAAAACACTAACAGATACAGTACTTTACTGAAAACAAAAATGAGAAAATAGTTTTTACTTCCAAAAATGCCTCCGTTACGACTCAGTTCCCTGAAGAGGGAACGAGACGTCGTGAAGCACTTGTGACATTGACAGCTTCTGATAGGCCGAAGCAAGTCAATCACAGGCACACCGGAAGTATGGCAGGGTGACGCAGCATCTCGTTCCCTTTCGAACGGTCACTTCGTATTGCGTAGCTATACGCAGTGGGAAAACTCCTTTTCCTCGATTTACTGAAGCCTATATGTAAAATAATTTGCAGCTGCACAGCTAGCCCATTGAGCGTCTGGCTCGCTCATAAGCTGTGCTGCAGCAACTGCACATTCAATGGCACGGGCGCCTCTAACGTGCGACCAATGAGATCACTCTACGTCATTACATGTCAGAGCCCGTCAAGGGGGCGTGGCCTCAGCCTATATTAGTCCCCGAATTCGCCATTATAGCATTATAGCATTTTACTCCTTCAGCGACAAACTTCACGTCTCTGACTGTTTACTGAGCCTTCGCTGTTTGAACAAGCCCTTCAACCTGAGCGAGCATAATCTCAGCAGACTACGTCTTCTCAGCCATTTTCTCTTGACGCCGTCTCACCTGTGGCTATCCGGCGATGATGCTATATCCTTTCTATTGTATCTGTTATCTTGTAATCTGTCAATTACATTGTGCGCTCGTGGCTAGCTCTCCCTCTGGACGGCAAACCACCTCACGCGCATCCCCCCCCCCCGGCTTCTTCCCTCGTCGAGCCTCGACGGAAAAAGCGCACGGTTAGATGTTCGCTTTACAACACAAGAGAGCTACCCCGCCCTAAAAATACATCAAACACTCGTGGCCAGGTCCTCTCTGGACGGCAAACCGCCTCACGTGCTCCCATGTTTTCTTCCCTCGTCGCCTCGACGGAAGAAGCGTGCGGTTAGATGTTCGCGCGGTTAACTCTCTTTACAACACAAGAGAGCTACCCCACCCTAAAAATACATCATGCGCTCACGGCTAGCTCTCCCTGCGACGGAAAACCGCCCCTCGCGCTCCCACGTTTTCTTCCCTCGTTGAGCCTTGACAGAAGAAGCACGCGGGTAACGTTAGATGTTCACACGGCTAGCTCTCTTTATGACACAAGAGAGCTATCCTGCCCTCTATTTTGCACATCACACAAAAGAGCGTTTTCTAACTAAAATGTTATTTCATGCACTTGCCCGCTTCCTTCCCTCATTGAGCAGCGACGGAAACTACGGAACTACGGAGCAGCGACGGAAACTTTTTTCCATCTTTGTAAAGACGGGGGGAAAAAAGCACTGGCTTAAATGCCGTGTGCCAACCCATGCATGGCAGTTAGGCAGCCTGCGCATCATGGTGAATCATGGTTGTTTTAGAACCCCGATTCCCTGGCGGGCTCAGGACTGGTACCACAAGGGTGCGACAATGGGAACAGCTTTCCAGGAGGAAAGTGTTTTTTACAAACGCATCCAGACCTGGTTTGGGGACAGCTGCACGAGGGTACGCCTGCCTCCAGCCTCTGGTCGAGCACGGAGCAGAGCTTACATATCAACTGTCTGGAAATGAAAGAAGTTGGTTAGGCCCTGAAGACATTTCTGTCGAACCTCAGGGGTCACCACATCTTAGTCCGTATGGACAACATGTCAGTAGTGGCCTACATAAATCGCCAGATGGGCATCAGGTCGGTCAACCTGCAAGACCTCTTATGGACACGGACCAATCTGAGCTCTCTTACCCCTTTTCCACCAACAAGAACCGGGTGCTGGTTCAGAGCCAGAGCCAGAGCTGGTTCGGAGTTGGTTCGACTAACAAGCTTACTAAGAACCGGTTTGCTTTTCCACTGGCTAGAGAGCCACAACAGAGCCAGATCTTACGTCACTGCATACGTCTCATGTTGCCCAGCAACGCTAGTGCGGTAGTGCCAAACACAAACACGCCAGGCTTGTTCGAGATGCATCGGCTTCTCGTTCTCGCAGATCGATCGCCGTATGACACAAAGCACTGCGAAAGCGATCCAAAAGCACAAGGAGTCTTATGATCTCCAAACACTCCCGCAGCTCCGATCGGTCCGCGCCGCTCCGATGCATCTCGAACAAGCCATCAACAATATGGCTTAGTAACGTTAGGTTACTAATAGTAACGTTACGTTGCGTTACTATGGATGCTCATGGGTTTGCACAAATACATCGGAATCCAACGCGTTTGTGCAGCTCGCCGTAACTTACATAGACGGATATTATAATCAAGCTGCTATTAGCTCGACTAGCTGCTATTTAAAAATGGCGGTCACAAGTTTCGTCTTGTTGGTCACGGTAACCCCGCCCCCAGCCTCTGACGCAAGCGGTTCTTACTTGGCTCTGTTCTAGACCAGCAATGATTTGGTGCTACTTAAGAACCACTTTTCCTGGTTCGGAGCTGGTGCTTTGCGTGTGGAAAAACAAAGAACCGAATTGAAACTAGGCTCTGGCTCCGAACCAGCACCAGCTCTGCCTTGGTGGAAAAGGGGTAACAGAGAGCTGCGAATATCCCGGGTGTCCAGAATTGGGGTGCGGATATGCTCTCACGGGGCAACACTCCCCTCGGTCCCTGAACTCACAGACGGTGAAGGCTCACATACAACACATACCACCTCTGTATCCTTTCTGAATATTTGTATTAAAATATAGTACATAAAATGGGTTGCTCTGCTATAAACTGCACTAACCGACACTGTAGGAGGACTTCGTTCCATTTTTCCGGTAAGTGACATTCCACTACTATTTCACGTAGTTAGCACTATTTAGCATCAATGTTTGTGGGCAGTGGCACTGCAACAGTTAGAATTAAATCGCCTCAGATAAGATAGCGTCCGAGGTACTTTACCTATGGTTATATCCGGTTATAACTGACGTTTGAAACACTGTAAATGAGTGTCCCACATTGGAGTGTTAATATATTTTGAGCATTTTTAATATACCATTTTGAGCATTAATAGATTTTAACAGATGGGTTGTACTCTTCAGCAGCTTTGCAGTGAATGTAGTAGCCATAGACTGTAAAAAGTAGCCTAGTCTGCCAGTCAATCTTATAACGTTACAGATAGCTGAGGCTGCTTGACTAAAGAGGCGCGTCCACCGGCCGGCTCAGTCTCACACAAAGCCCGCCCTTTTACCCATATATGGATTGGCCAGAAGGTGGGCGGGGTTAGGATTTCCCAAGATTTTCAAAGATGGCGCCGCCCGTACCCCCCATAAACGGCCTCAAAACTGTTATTCAGAAAGTCTATGGGTGACGTCACAGATGCTTTGTCCATTTTTTTACAGTCTATTCTAATACTCTAATACTAAGTATAAAAGATCAATACTTACACATGTCTGAGTTCGCAGATGCTGACAAGGACAAGGTACAAGAAGATATGAAACGTGTTCTACTCCGCTTGCTAACTGTTTCTAATAACTCACGTCCTTTGCCGACGTCACCAATAAGCTCGTCGCTGATTGGTTAGATCTCCTTAACAATAGGAATGTCTATACCAACGGCACCATAGTGACCAGTGCCTGTCTTGTGTGAAATCAGGTGAACAAGAAAACAACAAAGACAGAATCACCTGGGACTCAGGGGTGAAGCCCAAGACTAGGTTCTAAACCCACATCACACACCTCTTGTAGGCATATCCCTAATTGAGGCTTACAAAGCCTCTATACTCCCACTGCTCCAATGCATTTACATTTACATTTAGTCATTTACATGCACCAACAGATCGGAGGGGGGATAACAGGGATAACTTTTACAATGCAAACTGCAAACGTGTAAATGCATCCAGACAAAGAGATAGTAGTTGGGAAACATTTGAGTTAAAAAAATGAATGGTAATGACATCTAATCATTTACAATGTGAGGTTGGTTCAACATCATGTTTGCACTCTCAGAAAATTAAACAGTGCGGACAGTTTTATTGTGATTAATTGTGCAGCCCTACTTTTAACAATGTAGATTGTTTCAAAGCAGCTTTACCGTGATAATAGGAAATTAAAGTAATGGAGATTGTTTTGGCTTTACAGAAGCTCTTGAATAAAGTTATTGTCCAGCTAAAGTTAGTTTTTGATTGATTCACTTCAATTGCAATGATACTTAGTTATTAACTTTTAATGCTTTCTGGCCATTCATTTGCACGACAATGGTGTTTGGTGGCTCGAGAACGCACACTTTGAAATAGGTTCCAAGGAGCATGCAAGTTTTTTTTTTTTTTTTTTAAAAACGTTATCTCTGTGTAAACTTCAAAAACATGAATCTGGGAAAACGGTGACGAAGTGCACGTGCATCTTACGTGTTTAGATTTGCGTGATTGAATAAATATGTGCACAGGTGTGTAATCTTTCTTTACAGATTTACCTCACCAAATTACTTGTCTGGCCTGCATTATACAGATTTTTTTTGTATCCACGTATCCATGCGAATCACAAGACAATGATACAATACATAAATTAGGGGTATGTGAAAAAAAACCTTGCATCACAACAATAAGTTGTAATTGTCAAAACATTTGGTAACTAAACAGAATTCTATTAAGTGACAACATGTTACAATGTTTAGCTACATGGTACAATGACTGGTATAGGCTACTGTTTTTTTATTATTGCTTGACATCTTGATTCAATATCGATTCATTTGGATAATTATTAGGTACAGTAGACACATGTTCATTTTTCTCAATATGGCAGGTCCAATGAAATTCGTTCTGCCTGCATGTGGTTGGCTAGTCTACTCGTTAAGTTGGTCCTATTAGTGGGCTGCAGTAGCGTTTATAAACGGGTTGTCTAGAGCAGATGGTGTTACGAGTCACCACCCGTACTTCCGGTGTCGTCATCCAGTCGCCATTCAGGTATGTTTGGTGAGGTTGGCTGGTGGTCAATGGTATAGGCCTACTGTGGCTCATTATTGTCTATTTTTAGGGCGGCCTATGAGTCCCCGCGGCTGGCATTGATCGAGGTTGTCCCTCTTCTGGTAGGTGAAAGTGTTGATTGTGTGTTATCTAAGTAGTCAGTATCCTTGTTTGTATACAAAGGTTGGGGTGAGGCTAATTCAAGCATGGGTGTTTATAGCCCAGTACGGAGGCGCTTAGTTACCACTGCCGCGTACGTTCTCCTCCCGATAAACTGGACGAGCCCTCAGCTTCCATGCATATGTGTTTGCCAAATTGCTTGGGTTTCCGGAGATCGCACTTATAAGGTAGGTATGTTTAATTTATAGGTTGAGGGGTGATTTCCTGTAGAGAGAAACTGATTTTTATGAATAGCTGCAAATAGTCAAATTATGGCGATTGAGTCTGACTGTTAATTTGTAATTTTACAGAGGTATTAGAAACAGAGTGGTCGCGTTCGTCATGGGCGAATAACTTCCGTGCCGTTGGGCTGCGTGGGACTGTCGTCTGGAGGCGCTGTTGCTTTGCTGTTGCCATTGGGGTGGAAAGTGCTCCTTTTTGTGTTCTTATCGAAAGTGTGTGTGTGTGTATGTGTTGGTTTATATTTTCTTTTCTTTGAGGATTGTAAATGTGTGGTTGTGATATTGCAATGATCAAGTAAATGTGAATCTTGTTAAATGTGAATTCTTTATTTTCTTTTGGTTGTTCTTGTGTGGCCATACGTGATTATTCTTATTCTTTTTGTTTTGTATTTATTGTGCATTAGTATTTGTAAGATGGTTTATTTAGAGGGGTGAAAACCTTGTTCTAATGTGTTGTCTTTTGTGAAGTGACTGTTTTTATTGTGAAAAGTCTGAGTGGTGTATAACCTAAATCTGTTACAGGGGCTGAGTGCTTGAGGCAGGGGTGGAAAGCTGGTGGTGGTCTTTTCCCCTCACGAGTGCCGTGTCCTGACTGGTGTACATGTGCGTGAGTGTTGAAGCACAGGTGTATGGGAAGAGTGATTTGCCGTGGAGGCCATATTGTGTTTTTATCCCCTGCTGTAAAATTTCAGCTCCTTTTTCCGACATTCAACTGTCACTGACTACTCTGTCGCATTTTTGTGTGTTCTGTAAATGGTGTAATTGTTGTGGTCTACATTAAATGTTGTTGGAGGTTTGGTGTTATAAACTCCAATTTTACCTTTAATAAAATTTTTACCTTTTGTATCCACGTCTCCTGCCAGTTCACTGTGAACGAACCTGTGTTGCTTAAAATAAGAAATTTCATTTTATTGTCCCTGGCAAGATTCCAGGGTGGCATAGTCGTCATTAGTCGTGCCCCTCTAAAATCCCTCCCCGTGATGCCACATCAAGAAAAGAAAAAGGCTATCTCCCTAATGCTGTAAGCATACAGAGAGCCCTGTCAGCTGGTAATATTAAAGGTTAAAAATAACAACTCAAATGAAATATAATGCGTTTTTATTATAATAACAACTTTATAATATTTTAATGATATAAGTAAAAATATAATATGTAGCCTAATATAGTGGACATATTTAACAAAACGCTCCTCAATTTTTTCCAGCCCGTATATGGTCATTAAATAAAATTGCTTTCCTGAGGTAAATGTAACAGTGTGACATTTTTATGTTTTATCAACCTCTTACCATGGTTGAAAAACACTGATTGATCTGAGGCGTAGCCTATACATTTCGGTAAGTTGTACTATATCTTTCAACATATTGTTCATTCAGGTTTATTTAAAGAAGAGTAAAAGATGATCAGGTCACGTGCCGATGGAACTGAGGCTCTACAGCGATCTCACGTCGCATTTACAACTGCCAAAACGGTATTGAATTTCGTAATAAAATTGACAGAATCTGAGAGCTGATAACTAGTTTTATATCAAAAGTAACCTGCCCTGTCTTGTCTGTCGGTGTCAGTGTCCTCTTTGCTTCTAGATTTTTCTCTGTGTGAGGAAATGGATGTGGTGTGAGAGCATGATGTGAAAAGAGTCAATTGCGTGAGAGTTGGCAGACCTGAGGCTAGCACAAAAAAAAAAAAAAAAACTCCCATCACAGAGGGCTCCTCTCTGCGCAAGGGCCCCTGTGCACATGCACCTGCCCAACCTTAAGGACTTGTACAATGCCAGAGTGAAGAAACGGGCAGATAACATCATCACAGTCCCCTCTCACCCCTGCCACATCCTGTTTACACTTCTCCCCTCAGGCAGACGTTACAGATCTCTGTGCACTAGAACATCTGATGTATACTACATTAGTATTAGGTGTTCAAGCATGCACGAAGTGCTGAAAACCTATTGTAATTGTTAGGATAAAAAAAAAAAATATCCCCTAAAACGCATCGTTCAGCCCAAACCGTAAGGCCTAGAGACTTGAAACTCGCCCAGATGGTAGGCCTCAATTTGGGGACAACCTATAGAGTATGACCATGATTGGCCCATAGGTGGCGCTACAGCAAGAAAATAAATTTCTTTTATGTCGAATTTTGTCCAAAACATACTTTTGCGAACCAGTCCCTGGTTTTTCGCCCGATCGTAACCAAACCAGTGCAGAAATGTTTTTAAAGAAATCGGCCACTAGTTGGCGCTAACGAGTTTTATGGCTCTATGCTAAATAAAACTTAATGTTTTTTTATGCTTTTGTGCTCAAATTTTTTTTTATTAAAATTATAAAAAAATTATAGCTATTATTATTGTTGTTTTTTATTTGTTTTTTTTGTCTCGTATGTATGTATGTATGTATGTATGTATGTCGTACGTGCACACTTGATGAATAAAGCTCATTCTGATTCTCTGCTGTGTTTTGGATGAGGCGATGTGATGCAGCGTCTGTGAGAAGAACTGTCATTATCCAGGATGCTGGAGGGCCAGAAAACTCTTGCAGTGTTTGCAAAACTTGGTGCAGTGTGATGAAAAATAATCACTGTACAGTGTGCACAAATAAATGCCCCCACAGCAAACACGTCAAAGAAGCAAAATATGTAATTAAGAACAAAGAAGAAGAAGAGGACATTCAGTATTATGACAGAATTGGAGATGGTGTGTCTGTGGTGTGTCTGTGATCAAGATCACACTCAACCAGGGGCGTGTCTAGAAGGGGGGCACGGGGTGGCATGTCTATGGTTGCATTGTTTATGGTATATACACACTCAATTACGGTATATATTTTGAAATATCGCACTGTATGTTAGTCTGATTACTTTCATGTGTGACTGATCAAGCCACTAACGTTAGATCAGCTAACTTAAAGAGCCCCTATCATGGATTTTTGAAAATGACTGTTGTGGAATATAGCTCTAACGGAATGAAAACATCCTGCAAAGATTTATATCTGAAAGTGCACCGTATATAAAGTTATTGTCTTTCAAAAGTGAGAGTCGACTCTGAGTCTAAGAAATGA
Organism: Chrosomus eos; assembly: GCA_036326025.1. NCBI lineage: Eukaryota > Metazoa > Chordata > Actinopteri > Cypriniformes > Leuciscidae > Chrosomus > Chrosomus eos. The sequence continues at coordinate 4,159,358 of CM070840.1, forward strand.
ATTATTTCTGAAACGAGTCATTAGCTGTTTCGTAGTGACGTAGATACGATACATTAGCATATTGGCCGCGCCCAGTTACTGCGCGCGCAGACCGAAGTGTAAAAGTCTAGAACACATTCAAATACTTCAGCTGAATGTCGAGAAGACGCTGTGTTCTACAATGCAAAGATTGGCATTGGCAGAAAATCTAAATATCAGTGAACAAAAACAATTTCTAAAGCTAGGTCTTCTAAACATTAGATCGCTCACACCTAAGGCAGTTATTGTAAATGAAATGGTCACAGATAATAGTTTCGATGTACTTTGCCTTACTGAAACCTGGCTTAAACCAAATGATTATTTCGGTCTAAATGAGTCTACTCCACCAGGATACTGTTATAAGCATGAGCCCCGTCTGATCGGTCGTGGCGGCGGTGTTGCAACAATCTACAGAGATATTCTTAATGTTACTCAGAAAACTTGTCATAGGTTTAATTCGTTTGAAGTACTTGTGCTAAATGTTACGCTCTTAGATGTAAAAAAGAAATCCCTATTATCTCTAGCCTTGGCTATCGTATATAGACCTCCAGGGCCTTACGCTGATTTCCTAAAAGAGTTTGCAGACTTTCTCTCAGATCTATTGGTCAATGTCGATAAAGCAATAATTGTTGGAGACTTTAACATACACGTAGATAATACAAATGATGCATTAGGGGCTGCGTTTACAGATTTATTAAACTCCTTTGGGCTCAAGCAAAACGTCAGTGGTCCCACTCATCTGTCACGTTTTGATGTGTTCTGTTAATCTTTTGTGATCTTGTCTTCCCCTGTCTTTTGTGATTTTGGTTTAGTCCTGTTAGTTTTCCCGCTCCTCGTTTGTGTCCAATTTTCTGCACCTGTTTTCAGTTAATTATCTTGTTTGGTTCAGTTCATTTAAGCCCTGTGTTTTCCCTCAGTGTTTGTCGATCGTCGTCCTTGTATGGTTGTGTGTAAACCTTTGAAGTCCTGGAATCTTGTTCTTGTTTCATTTTGAAAGTTTCAGTTTTGTTATTAAAAACCATTATATTGAAGCTTCCGTGTCCTCGTCTTCAGCACCTGCACAAACCCTGACAGAACGATCGACCTTTAAAAAAGCAAAAATGGGCCGAAGGAGGAAAAGCAAGGTGGTGAGCCCCTTTGAAATTCCAATCCTCTTCCAGAAAGAACGCTCACTCGAAGAGTATGTGGGGCTCTATTTAGAGCTATATGATGATGTGTCGTTGGAGGAGGAGGAACTGAAAAAGAGTTTCTGGGGTGGACTAAAAGACCCTCTCGCCCAGATAATTTTGGTAAGGGACCTCAATCTATCCTTCCTGGAGTTTTTGGATCACACGCTGTGGGCCTGTGGATCCAGCTACCACTTGGAGGATCTCCCACTCCAGCCAGAGACCATCCAACCAGAGCCCGTCGCCAGCCCGCCAACGCCTGAGCCCATCACCTGCACGCCAACGCCTGAGCCCATCACCTGCACGCTCACACCAGAGCCCATCGTCTGCCCACCAGAGCCTGCACACCGCATCAGCCCTGCCGCCAGATCGGTCCCTGGACTTCCCCGGATGATATCCGGTATGACTGATCCCCCACTGATATCGATGCGATTGGCCAAAAAGAAGGCTCCCATGGCTGGGGTTCACGTCAGCCACATCCAGCCAGATCCTGAGCCCGTCGCCTGCCCGCCAGAGCCTGAGCCCGTCGCCTGCCCGCCAGAGCCTGAGCCCGTCGCCTGCCCGCCAGAGCCTGAGCCCAGCCCGAGTTTCCTGATATGCTGGTCCCGTCCAGCCCCGAGTTTCCTGATATGCTGGTCCCGTCCAGCCCCGAGTTTCCTGATATGCTGGTCCCGTCCAGCCCAGAGTTTCCTGATATGCTGGTCCCATCCAGCACGGAGCCCGTTGACCCAGAGCCAGAGCCAGAGCCCGTTGACCCAGCGCCAGAGCCAGAGCCCGTTGACCCAGAGCCAGAGCCCGTTGACCCAGAGCCAGAGCCCGTTGACCCAGAGCCAGAACCCGTTGACCCAGAGCCAGAGCCCGTTGACTCAGAGCCAGAGCCCGTTGACCCAGCGCCAGAGCCAGAGCCCGTTGACCCAGAGCCAGCGCCAGAGCCCGTTGACCCTGACCCAGAGCCCGTTGACCCAGAACCAGAGCCCGTTGACCCAGAGCCGGAGCCAGAGCCCGTTGACCCAGAGCCAGAGCCCGTTGACCCAGCGCCAGAGCCAGAGCCCATTGACCCAGCGCCAGAGCCCGTTGACCCAGCGCCAGACCCAGAGCCCGTTGACCCAGAACCCGTTGACCCAGCGCCCATTGATGTCAAGTCAGTTCCCGATCATGAGCCTGTCCTCCCCAAGAAAATTTTGGGGGGGCGCCATACGCCTTCACCGTGGCCGGCCAAAGATCCACGGAGGCCCGAAAAGATAACACCGCCATGGCCACCTGAAGGGTCTGCACCGCCATGGCCACCCGAAGGGTCTTCACCGCCATGGCCACCCGAAGGGTCTTCACCACCACGGCCACCTGAAGGGTCTGCACCGCCCTGGCCACCTAAAGGGTCCTCACCGCCATGGCCACCCGAAGGGTCCTCACCGCCATGGCCACCCGAGGGTCCCACAGCACCGCCCTGGACGCCCGAGGGTCCCACAGCTCCGCCCTGGACGCCCGAGGGTCCCACAGCTCCGCCCTGGACGCCCGAGGGTCCCACAGCTCCGCCCTGGACGCCCGAGGGTCCCACAGCTCCACCGTGGCCACGCCCACAGCCTGCTCCACCATGGCCACGCCCACAGCCTGCTCCACCGTGGCCACGCCCACAGCCTGCACCATCGTGGCCACGCCCACAGCCTGCACCGTCGTGGCCACGCCCACAGCCTGCACCGTCGTGGCCACGCCCACAGCCTGCACCGTCGTGGCCACGCCCACAGCCTGCTCCGCCGTGGCCACGCCCACAGCCTGCTCCACCGTGGCCACGCCCACAGCCTGCTCCACCGTGGCCACGCCCACAGCCTGCACCGTCGTGGCCACGCCCACAGCCTGCACCGTCGTGGCCACGCCCACAGCCTGCACCGTCGTGGCCACGCCCACAGCCTGCTCCGCCGTGGCCACGCCCACAGCCTGCTCCGCCCTGGAGGCTTCCTGGACCTGCACCATGCCCTCGTCAGCCTCCAGGGCGCCCACCCTCCCACCCCTTTGGATGTTATACGGCGCGAGGACGCGCCTTCGGGGAGGGGGGAGGTACTGTCACGTTTTGATGTGTTCTGTTAATCTTTTGTGATCTTGTCTTCCCCTGTCTTTTGTGATTTTGGTTTAGTCCTGTTAGTTTTCCCGCTCCTCGTTTGTGTCCAATTTTCTGCACCTGTTTTCAGTTAATTATCTTGTTTGGTTCAGTTCATTTAAGCCCTGTGTTTTCCCTCAGTGTTTGTCGATCGTCGTCCTTGTATGGTTGTGTGTAAACCTTTGAAGTCCTGGAATCTTGTTCTTGTTTCATTTTGAAAGTTTCAGTTTTGTTATTAAAAACCATTATATTGAAGCTTCCGTGTCCTCGTCTTCAGCACCTGCACAAACCCTGACATCATCATCTAAATCATACACTAGATTTAATTATATCACATGGAACCAATCCAACTGATATAAATATTATAGCGCAAAGTGACGACCTCACTGATCATTACATGGTAACTTGCATAATACGTACTGCTGAAATTTGTCATGTTTCACCACGTTATAGACCAGGCAGAACAATCCTTCCAACCACTATAGATAGATTCTCAAATAGCTTACCTGATCTATCTCAGCTGCTCAGTGAACCCAAACAAACAGATGAACTAGAGGAAATGACTAGCAGTATGAGCAACATTTTCTCTAGTACACTAGATATTGTTGCACCAATTAGATTAAAAAAGGTTAGAGAGAAAACTAAAGCGCCATGGTACAACAGTGCTACGCATGCTATCAAGAGAGAAACTCGTAACTTAGAGCGTGAATAGAAACAAACTAATTAAGAGGTCTTCAAAATCGCGTGGAAAGACAGTATGTCACGTTATAAAAAGGCTCTAAAATCAGCCAGGGCTGAGCATATCCGCAAACTAATAGAAAATAACCAAAATAATCCAAGGTTTTTATTTAACACCGTGGCTAGACTAACAAATAAACAGACATCACCAGAGCAAAATATTCCTTTACAATATAGTAGTAATGATTTTATGAATTACTTCAATGAGAAAATAGAAAGCATCCGAAACACAATTGTAAATGTACAATCCTCTATGGTGTCTTATGACTCAGCCTCAATTATGGCCCCTCTAGAACAACTAAACCGCTTTACAACTATAGGACAGGAAGAACTAAATAAACTTATCATTGCATCTAAACCAACAACATGTTTATTAGGTCCAATACCCATTAAACTACTGAAAGAAGTGTTACCTGTAGTGGAAGAGCCTCTTCTCAATATTATTAACTCGTCTTTATCGTTAGGTCATTTTCCAAAAATATTCAAGCTAGCAGTACTAAAACCTCTCATTAAGAAACCGCAATTAGATCCAAATAACTCAGCAAATTACAGACCCATTTCAAATCTTCCATTTATGTCTAAAATACTAGAAAAAATTGTGTCCGCTCAATTGTGTTCTTTCTTGCAAGAAAATGATATCTATGAAAAGTTTCAGTCTGGATTCAGACCGCATCATAGCACAGAAACTGCGCTAGTTAAAATTACAAATGATTTACTCTTAGCTTCTGACCACGACTGTATCTCAATACTAGTTCTACTTGATCTTAGTGCTGCGTTCGACACTATAGATCATAAAATACTCTTGGATCGACTACAAAACTACACTGGTGTTCAGGGACAGGCATTAAGCTGGTTTAGATCATACTTATCAGACCGTTACCATTTCGTCTGTTTAAATGGGGAAAAATCGAAGATAACATCAGTAGACTATGGAGTGCCGCAAGGATCTGTCCTAGGCCCTCTGCTATTCTCAATATATATGCTGCCACTTGGTAATATTATAAGAAAACATGGAATTAATTTCCACTGTTATGCTGATGACACTCAATTATATATCTCATCACCACCAGATGAAAACACTAACTTATCTAACTTGACAGTGTCTAAAAGATATAAAATGCTGGATGACGTGTAATTTCCTGCTATTAAATTCAGATAAAACGGAGGTATTACTTATTGGTCCAAAAAACTACCCACAAAATCACTTACAATACAACTTTAATTTAGAAGGATGTCCTGTTAGTTTATCCACTACAGTAAAAGACCTGAGTGTTATACTAGACCGCAACTTGATTTTCGAAAATCATATTTCATATGTTACAAGAACAGCCTTTTTCCACCTTAGAAACATTGCTAAGCTACGTAACATGCTATCTGTTTCTGATGCAGAAAAGTTAGTTCATGCATTCATGACCTCGAGACTAGATTACTGTTATACTTTATTAGCTGGTTGTCCTGCATCCTCAATAAACAAGCTACAGTTAGTCCAAAACGCAGCCGCTAGAGTTCTTACTAGATCAAGAAAATATGATCATATAACACCAATTTTATCATCTCTACACTGGTTACCTATTAAGTTACGTATCAATTACAAAGTATTACTGACCTATAAATCCCTAAATGGTTTAGCTCCTGTGTATTTAACAGACCTTCTATCGCCATACAATCCATCGCGCTCTTTAAGATCACTAAACCAGGCTTCTGGTCATTCCTAGGATATCTAAGTCCACTAAAGGAGGGAGGGCATTCTCACATTTTGCTCCTAAACTCTGGAATAGCCTTCCTGATATTGTTCGAGACTCTAGAAAACTAAAACTAGATTAAAGACGCATCTCTTTAACCAAGCATTCACTTAATGCTGACCTTTTATACTACTGCTGAATCAGTTCGAATGCATTAATATTATGAACATCAGCTATGCTAATTATTTCCCATCTGCCTTTCTGCTGTTATCTCGGGACGCTAGTTTGTATCCAGCCTCTCACAGAGACTTCAGATGCCCCAACACCTGTGATGAGACGACTCGACGCCTGTGAAGAGACAACTCAACGCCGGCGATATGTTGTGCCCTAAATTAATACATGATTAACTAACTGTATTTTTCTATGTACTGTACATTTCCGAAATGCACTTTCTGTAAAGCTGCTTTGAGACAATGTGTATTGTGAAAAGCGCTATACAAATAAATGTGAATTGAATTGAACTTGAATCTTTCGATGCTCCCTTCATCAAGTGCGTTCCAAATGGCTATATAAATGGCACACTAGTGCCCTGCTCACTCCAAAGTCCCAAGGGAGTAGGGCATAGGGATGCTCATGAGCAATAAGCACGTCCCAGCCGGGTCCGTCACTTATTTGGTTCCCCCGGAAACATTTCCGTTGTGGTCTGTGTTACAGTATTTGCAGCCAAGGGGGTAATCCATCCGCCGGAAACTGAAACCTCTCTGGGAGCGCCATTGTAGCAGACTATCACCTGCTGTTAGCATTCCATTGACTCCCATTTATTTTGGCGTCACTTTGACAGCGAATAACTGTACACCTGAGGCGTCCAAAGACTCCATCTGTCCATTATTTATTTCTAAAGAAACACGACAATGTATAAAGGGCTCCATTACTTTGTATCTTACGTTATGGCCCCATAGAAGCCGTTTTTGTAAAAATAGGCTAACAATTGCGTCATAACACGCAACTCTCTGGCGCACACTAGAGAAATGACCGTATAGACAGAAGTAGAAGTTCGTGCACAATCGGGGGGACGTGGAGGCATAAAGTCAAGGGAGAAGCCCATAGAGAGTTGTAAAGTTGCTCCTGCTGCAAGCTCATGCTAATACTCACGATCTCCGGCTCTGCAAGTTTCGGAAGGGAATGATTCAGATTCCTTTTGGCACAGCTACTAGAAGACGTACAACTGTCAGTCAGGTTGCTCACGTCGTCAAGCTCAGTTTGAGCATGCGCAGTGTGCTTGGCTATCAGGAAGTGAGTGCTTCTACTGGGCTTAAATTCTCTCCGTTGAAATCAATGGGGTCGCTGTGTCCATTTCTTTTACTGTCTATGGTTGCAGTGCGTTTCTGTATTTGGTTGTGTTGTGAGTATTTGGAGCACACGTGTGTTGTGAAACTGATAAAGATGTGTTCTTAAAGGGATAGTTCACTTTGAAATTAATTTTTGATATGTTTTAGCTTACCTCAAGGGCATCCAAGATGTAGGTGTCTTTGTGGCCACAGTATTTTCAATTTTGATATTTTTAGGTCAAACCGTTCTTGTCTGTCAGTCATATAATGCAGGCAATAGGGGACCACCTTAAAAAGCATACACAGAGAAGTCCAAATTAAACATGATTTAATGACTCGTAAACGTAAGTACACATTGATGACCTAAGACACGAAACGAGTGGTTTTTGTGAGAAAACGAACAGTATTTATATAGTTTTTACCTCTTGTAAACACAGCCACGTCCAAGTGATCTGAGAGGTCGCGAGCGCTTCGTTCTTTTCCGGAAAGCACCTGAAGTGAAACCTTGCGCGTGTACGTCACTCATTGTTTACACAGAACAGAGATTGTAGGTAAGACTGCTAATTAAAAGGGTACTAATTTGCGCTTATCCGGGATGTTTAAACCGTCGTAAATGAAAACAATTACAAAAAAAAAACAATTGTATGAGTGACGTACACGCGCGAGGTTTCACTTCCGGTGCTTTCCGGAAAAGATCGAAGCGCTCGCGATCTCAGATCACTTGGATGTGGCTGTGTTTACAAGAGGTAAAAACTATATAAATACTGTTCGTTTTCTCACAAAAACCACTCGTTTCGTGTCTTAGGTCATCAATGTGTACTTACGTTTACGAGTCATTAAATCATGTTTAATTTGGACTTCTCTGTGTATGCTTTTTAAGGTGAACCCCTATTGCCTGCATTATATAACTGACAGACAAGAACGGGTTGACCTAAAAATATCAAAATTGAAAATACTGCGGACACAAAGACACCTACATCTAGGATGCCCTTGAGGTAAGCTAAAACATATCAAAAATTAATTCCAAAGTGAACTATCCCTTTAATTTGCGGGTGTTTTTTTTCTATTTGCATGCATTTTTTCTATTTGCATGCGTTTTTTCTATTTGCATGCGTTTTTTTTTTTTATTTGCTTGCGTCGTCTTTAGGTTGCAGCAGGTTGAGCTCTGTCGGCCACCGTAAATTTTTACACCGCAACAGGACATCCAAGATTTCTTTAAGAAATCATTTCAGAGAGAGATTTCATGCAGAGAATGTTCGCCGACACTCACACACACATTTAATGTTTGTTGAGAATAATGCATGTTACTTGACTAATTAATGCCTAGGTGATGTTTTTTTTTATTTATAAGAACAAAACTGTGTGGTCCAATCCATGTAAAATACAAAATGATTTTCAAGCTCTTGTTCAGTGCCACATTTAATACCATCTATATTAGGGCACTGGGCATTGCAAAGATTTTTTAAATCGTGTTTAATATTTTCTAAACAAGTATTTATTTCTAGTTGAATTTTCTAGCTGATTTCCCATGGGCCCCCCTGACTGGTTCTTGGTCCACCTTGTGGTCCACCCTGTGTAACTAATGTAAAATATTTATACAGTAAGAAAATATTGAAAATATAGCAGTGATACTGTAAATGCAACAAAAAGCTAGAACATTGTTATTTATCATAAAACGATGTGCATGTAATCATTGTCACTAAGAAAATGAAACAATAACAATAGTTTAGTCACAGTAACAGTTTGAAGTTTTAACAATAAAACTGTTGGAGACTGTTTTAACTGTATTATAAAGCACTGTCATCTAGAGGCCATATGAGAAACTGTTGAATATCATCCAACAGGTGAAAATCATGATATACATTTCTAAACTCTGCTTTAATATACATTTTTGGGCCTTGTGTTTATTGAGAATAAACATTTGTGTTACTTATCACTTATCAATAAATTTATTTAACCAGCAGTTTGTTTTGGTTCATTTTTCATGTATAAATGAGTTCATTTAACTGAAATGCAGCAACCCAATCAATATTGCAGTTTTTTTTAATTTAATAGATTACATTTTTACAATCATGAAAGCTGTGAGCGATGCTCACGCACAGAGTTAGCGCACACACTATGTACAGTACAGTACATTGTATTGAACACCCCATTTGTCTCAGAGATTGTAGCCTAATATTGTGTTACATTTTACCTTTATTTACCAAATAAGCTTTATTAATATTGTGTTGTGTTTTATATGTCTACGTTTATATTCATATTTGTATTCACAGAACATGCACATTTAATAAAACAACGATGTGGATTATAAACTGATGATCATGGAGTGATTATTGTTTATTCTACAACAGATATATCACGATGAAAGGTTATTGCCAATACACAGACACATTGTTAAAATTTCAGAACATCTAAACTTAAATGAAATGTCAACTTTGATTCAGTTTATTATCAATCTGCGATCTGAAATGTGGATTATAGATTGAGGCATAATGAATAAATTAATGTGTAATGCAACACATTATTCTTTTAAAAAATACCCGACATTGCTTGATGAACACAGACAAATCATGCATTGTCATCATATTAAGTTTCATGTTTCATTTGTCAATGTGCCTCTGGTTCTTCTCCGTGAATCTGAACTTCCTCGTATTTTTACACATCCGCATATAGGCGACACTGAATATGAATGTGCTTCTCTTCATAAACATCACAGTTTGCGCTGCGTGTATCAGTCCTTCAGTGGAAACGCAAATGACGACTTTCTCTCATCTAGAGTTAACAGTGTGTTTAGGTCTTCTTCAGTATTGTGTCTTTTGTGGGGAAAAAAAACTATTTTATTTGTATTTTAGCCTATTTAGCAGCATTGCAGTGTGGAACCAGTCATGACAGATACTCAACTGTCTTCGAGAGGGTAAGAAAGACTTCTAATAGGCTATATTTTAGGCTAAATTGAGTTTATTTATTTATTTATTTTATGTTTAGAGAAACCATTCAATTGTGCCTTATCTACATTTTAAATGCACCTTTTTTAAAAAAAATAAAATAAAATAAAATAGACTGAATTCGGGCTAATTTCCTACTTGGACAAGTTTAATAACTACAATACACGTTTGTAAAAATGTTAAGGCATTGGGCTTTTTTAAAGAGTCAACAGATGGCGCTAAAGCTCAGATTTAAGAACCAATTTCCGAATTGATAGCTATGAATATTAGCTTTAAAAAAATATATCTGTCAAACCTCTATCAGTAATCTCATTGGTTGATTTCTCCTTCCATGTTTTGTCCAGCATGGATCCAGTGGGAGTGAATTCAATAGAGACTGCAGCTCTAGGGAGACCCTTCCAGCTGGGGATGCTGTATGACCTCAGGAGAGATGCTCTCGTACCAGGTGATGATCAAACACTGTTCACCACAATCTGTGAAGCCTTCAATAAACGATTAGAGTAAAACAACTTAGGCCTATCTATTATTTATGAGGTGGTAGTAAAGAACTTACAATATTAAATGAACTAAATCATGTAGCGATATTAATACAAAGCCCTAAATTAAAAGCTTTCTCAGCATTAATTTACATCTTACAAATACCCAAAATTTTTACGAAAATAAAATATACAGAAATACTGAAAAATACATAATACAATTAATACTAAAATCTCAATATATTGTATTGTATACAATATACAATATATTGAGGATTGTATATTTAAAGGCTGTAAGATGTGAATAAATGCTGAGAAAGCTTTTAGTTTAGGGCTTTGTATACATTAATATCGCTAAATGATTTAGTTTATATATATATATATATATATATATATATATATATATATATATATATATATACATATAAATATACATTAGAACAATGAAAAAAATTAAATAAAAAAATAACTAGGGAATCACTAAAACGAGAGCATTATTCTGATTTTATGATACACTTAAAATATTCCACAACAAATCCTTTAAATTTAATGATATTCAGAACAGAAAATAATTTAAAAAGAACTATAAACAAGCCAAAATGAAATAATTTAAAGCGAAAGTGAAAGTAAACTGTGTTGGGCTCACGTAACTCTCACGTAATTCTCTCATTAGAATCAAAAATGTTCAACATTTGCCATTTGCATAGCATCCATCTGGATGCTAACTATTCTTTATTATAGGCTTTGTACATCACTCACGTTCCCAAATCGACGGAAAAAATCATCCTCTTCACATGTGCAAAAATTTGCTTGGAAACATCACAGTGGAGCGGTGCTTACTGTGAATGGTACAAATTGTACTACTGTAAACAGAGCAGTGTAATATTTATATGTTAGGTTGACTATTTTCTTATATTTTATTAAGGCTATAATGAACAGGCTGCGATGTCAAGATTGCAATGCTGGAATGCACAATATGTGTGTGTGTGTGTGTGTGTGTGTGTGTGTGTGTGTGTGTGTGTGTGTGTGTGTGTGCGTGCGTGCGTGCGTGCGTGTGTGTGTGTGTGTGTGTGTGTGTGTGTGTGTGTGTGTGTGTGTGTGTGTGTGTGTGTGTGTGTGTGTGTGTGTGTGTGTGTGTGTGTGTAGCCTATGTGGCGCGATCGAACAATGGAGACATAAAAACATACTCCATCATTTTGTTAATACAGGACATCATTCAAACTGCAAAGTGTTCACTTATTTGTTTACACTCGCAATAAAACACAACATTGTGTTTTTGTAAAATAAATTCAAGCAATACGTCCCAAATGGCGCTAATTTTAAAATTGAACTAAAATGCTCACGGCTGCACAGGCATTCATAACTGTGCGTGCCCATGGCGAAGAACAAGCAGAACGAGTGAACGTTTTTTAGTTCATTCCTACTTAGGAATTAATTAAAAACGCTCGCTCTACTCCGCACCATTATTAATGTATTGTGCGGACGTCCTTATTTTACTTTCGCTTTCAAGTTAGCGATTTAAAAGCCCCGTTGTCACACGTTGATAAACCAGTGGGAAAATATTCCCATAGTCACATCCCTAATATATCTAAATACAATAGGCCTACCTGATTTTGAACACAAGAGGGCAGTATAGCACTTTGTATGATTTGGATTTATTTGTTTTTTGGACTAAACAACCATTCTGGCTGTTTTAAAACTTAAACATATTTGTAATGGTGACTTGATAGCTAGGACTGTAATTGTAGCTAGTTGGGATAGGTGACCACTGTGGTGCATCGGTAAGAATGCAACTGAATGCTCTTCTTCTCTTCAAATGAATTTATTGACAGCCAACAGATGATTGTCTGTCTTCGTAAGTGTACAGTATGTGTGGTTCTACAATAAACAATAAAGAAAAGAAAATATCAGCATACAAGTAAACGACAGTGATGTCAGGATGCTATTAGTAAAGCTAATATATGATATTAGTGTAATTTTCCCTTCACGTAGCTTTAACTGTTTATATCAAATAACCAAATAATATACCAGCACACATTAGCTTCTTATTAAAGTAAAGAACAGCCTTCTTACGGCTGGGTCTCAGTATCAGCAACCCAAAAACATAGTTCTCTACAACACAATCATTGTAAACAATAATAACTATGCAGTATCAGGTGAATACACACATAAGCACAATAGTAGTGTAACACTAATAATACATGGCATTAGCATGCTGCTAGCGAAAAGTATGCTAACATATTACATTTCAACTGAGTATCCCAGAATAAACAACACTAATAAGAACCTAATGCACCAAAATACACATATGTAAACATTTACACCAGGGCACTCACGTCTCTGAACGCACAAATGCATAGATAGCACCACAGGTGGCAACTATTCACTTTAGAAATATCTATGATATATACTTCCTGATCATTACCCTGAACCTGAACATTAATAGTGAGTCCTTCTTTACAGCCACCCCCAAATTTGCACTGTCAAATTTGCTGTCACATATAAGGACAGGTATGGCAGGAAGTGGGACAAGATGGGCAACTAGCCGGGTGTAGTTTCTGTTGTTGACCTGGATGTCCGCTGCCCTTATGCTCCCATCTGCACCTGGGATAACCTTTGTGATGCGGCCAATAGGCCAGAGCGCCCTCGGGAGCTGTGGGTCAACGATCATGGCGACAGCACCAGGTTGTAGTGGGGCCACTTCTTTCTGCCACTGGATCAGCTTCAGTTGGTCATCATATTCAGGGGCTAATGTGATCAAACGGCTGGTGGAAGGGACAGGTTTTCCTTCTGAGAGGTGTTGAAAGTCCTCCTCGAAGCAGTCTAACTGGACTTTTCTCAGTAGATCTCTCTCAGCATCCTGGTAGTCTTGTGCAGTTGGCATTGACTGGCTACCCGCCGCCCCGTGGTGGGACCTCACAACCGCCTCTATCATGTCCCTGAAACCATTGAATTGGCTGGCATCAAGTAAGGGCGGAAGAGGAGCGGTGGTAATGGAGCCGCAAAATGTGGCCTTGCGAAGCTCTGTGGCATCCACCTGCTCAGCCTCTGGCTTAGTATGCCAGTGCTTAGGTGACAGGCGCAAAAATGCTGGGCCGTGTTTCCACCGGCTCTCCTCTGCCAGCTCCATTAGGGTCTTCCCGTGCGTAATGTCATCTGCAGGATTATTTGCAGAATCCACATACCTCCATGCTTGGGCCTCAGTCAACTCCTGGATCTCACAGACCCTGGTGCCCACAAACACCTTAAACCTGCAAGAGTCTGACTGAAGCCACGTGAGAACTGTGGTAGAGTCTGTCCAGAACACCACTTCATGAAGTACCAGGGTGAGTTCATGCTGCAACAGCACTGCTAGCTGAGCTCCAGTCACAGCTGCACATAGCTCTAATTATGGTATCGACTGCTACTGCTTGGCGACCGTTCAGTAAGAAAGGTCACCTCCACCTTACCACCTGAACCCTCCATACAAAAGTATGCAACTGAACCGTAAGCTTTCTCAGATCCGTCACAGAATATGCCAGTGTAATATAGATGTTCCTCATAGTCGGTGTGGGACGGTCAGTGAGGCTGCACTTGTTTGCCAGAGTGTCCGGGGCACAAAGCTATCGGAGTCCAAGTGCAAGCTCCTGTGGATCCTCCATTGACTCTGTGCTCTGGGATCTTGCCCCTTTAGGAAGGTGACTGATAACTTCTGGGACGTTACTAGTCCACTGACGCAGCTCAAACTCTCCTGAGGCTAACAACATCTTCAATTTGTCAACGAGCTGTCTGGCTGCTTTAGGGGAGGAGAGACTCTGTAAGTGGTTATCCACATAAAAGTAACGCTCGACGGCCACCCGGACATCCTCCTCTAGCTGGCTGTGGTCTGTCACATGCTTCTGTAGTGCAAACATTGCACAGCAGGGGCTGCATGTTCTTCCGAAGGTGCTGGGTGGCGCCTCTTTGTTCAGGTCCCTTCACACAAAACGAAGCAGGGATCTGTCTTCTGGCAGCAACCTGATCTGGTGGAACATGCCTTTTATGTCGCTGCTTATAGCAACATAATGCTCCCTGAATCTCAGCAGGACACCTAGCAGGCTGGAGGTCAATGTGGGGCCTGATAGTAGAAACTCATTTAGGTTGTAGCCCTTGTAGGTAAAGGAGCAGTTGAAAACGAGTTTGTTTTTTCCATTATGACTCACCATGTGGTGAGGTATAAACCAGGACTCTGTTGACGTACCCATCTCTTCCTTTACTACCTTCTTCACGTACCCCGCCTGGTCCAATTTCAGGATCTCTGCTGCATAGGCTGATACTCGTGTTGGGTCTTTCATCAGACGTCTTTCAGTGCTCCGCAGACTTGCCAGTACAGCATCTTTGGTGGTGTGGAGACAGGGCATGTTCTTTACACGAAGCAAGGGGGTGGCATAGCGATGGTCTCCGTCGACTTCCACCCTCACTGTCCTGCTTTCCAGCATGTGAACTGCCTCTTGATCTAGCTTTGAGCGGATCACCATCTTCTCACTCCTGTAAGGCAATACATCCATTTGCCATAGCTTCTCCACATGATAAAGAAGCTCTGCATTGGGTGACTGTGTGGCTATATGCAGACACTGCTGTGGCTGGAGATGCTGTCTGAGGATTTTGGTTGGGCCCTGAATAGTCCAGCCCAACTTGGTCTTCACAGCAGCTGGTCCTCCAGGCAGACCCATACGATAGTCTGACCCAATGAGGATCATATTCCAGTGTTTACCGGATTACTGTAAATCCGGCCTCTAGTTCATAAACGCCAGAGGAGAACTGGCCCCCGACTGAGCCTGGGTTCTCCCAAGGTTCTTTTTTCTCCATTAGGTCACCTGGTGGAGTTTTATGACACCAGTAGGTCACTTGATGGAGTTTTTCGGTTCCTTGCCACTGTTGCCTTTGGCTTGCTCAGTTGGGGATATTGAAACGAATTAACCAACCATTAATACCATTGATCAGCCCTACCTAACGTGGATGTTTTTCCACTAAGAAACAAACATTGTTATGTTATTTTGATTGAGACTGTGAAGCTGCTTTGATACAATCTATATTGGGAAAAGCGCTATATAAATATACTTGACTTGACTTGACTTGACTGTGATCTGTGTTCTGCGTGATATGTGTGTGATCTGCCAGCCCCAGCTGATCGGCAGTAAAGGCTCTCCGGATCTTGTAAGTCTTTTAGGGGTGCCTGGCAGGAGAAATGGAGAAGGAGACAGACATACCATGTAGAACTCTAAGATCCTGGCGCACAGGCCTTAAAGCAAGGTTCTCTGGCTCCCGTTTAAGTTTAAGCTCCTTAGCAGCGGCTGGAAGTAGCATAGTCCGCTCTGACCCGTCATCCAGTGTTGTGTAGGTCTCCATGGCCTGCTCTCCATTATGTAGCACAACCTTTGTCACCTTTAGGAGCACCTGACTGCAGCCGGACGTCCTATCCAGGCAGAGAACTTCATCGGCAGTACTCACTAAGCAGGATGTTTTCTCTGGGGCTGGTGTCACTTTGGCTGGTCTAATGTTAAGGTCGTGGAGAGTTTCCAGATGTCTGCCATCACAATTCTTGCACCTGGCCTTTAGTTTGCACTGTGCGGCCTGGTGACAGCGACCACAAGGCCAGCACTGCCTGTTTCTCTTGACCCAATCTCTCTGCTGCTCAGTTGTTAGCTGGCTGAATTTAGTGCACTGGTTCAGGTAATGCAGGGCATCGGTACAGTATGGGCAGGGCAGGGTGACTTTGTCTTGTGGACTGGCACTGGTGGATGGGAATACTGGGACAGTCGGGCCACTTGAAGACTGTTCAGCTCCATGGAGGACTGTGGTTGGCCTGCCAGACTTTGAGTCCTTCCATCTCTCCCTTTTACCTTCTGGGTTCTCTCTGGGTCGAGACTCATATCCATACTCCTGAATCTGCAGCTCAAACTCCAGCCAGCTGGCGAAGTCTAACAGCGTAGGGATACAGATGCAGAGGGGATGTAGGTGTCTCATAAACCTAGACCGCATGTCTTGTGGGAGCTTGGACATAAGCCTAGTGACATGAGACCCACATTGAAGCTCAATATGGCCTTTCTCTCCAAGCTAGTCGAGCATGCCAACCAGGGCTCTCAGTCTGAGGGCAAATCCTTTAAACGCAGCGATGTCCTGGCTACGGATGTTAGGCGCCTCCATCAGGTCGACAATGCTAGCTGGTGGGGTTGCCCATAGTGCTCTGTTAAGGAGGCCATGGTGTCTGTGTAGGGTTGGGTAGAGTTGTGTATGAGTCTGCAATGAGGAGTGCTTCTTCAAATTTGAGATGGTCAACTAGAATCTGATATTTAAACCTCTCCGTAACATCCTTGGGGAGGAGATTTACCAGGGAGGTCTTTAGTCTAGCAAACTCACGTGGGTCCCCTCTACTAAAGTCTGGGATGGTGGGTTGAGGACCCCGATATATGTACTCTGTTGCTCGGCGGGAGTGAAAGTCCTCGTGTCTCTGTTCATCAGCTACGCCTGGCTCAGGAGGAATTGAATGAGGTGGTATATGTGGACAGACTTGTGGCTTCGCTGGCTGGTGTGACCTCCCCATCCGACCAGATGCAAATTTTTTCTTTTTTTTTATCCCCATCTTCTTAAGGCATGTCATCAGCTCTGCCACTAACTCTCTGGGCAGTGTGGTAGTGGATAGTTGTGGCTTCTCCTCCTCATCTGGCACTGGAGGGGGGGGGGGGGGGGTTATAGTCTTCATCGTCCACTTCTACTTTACTGGGTACCTGCACAGGTGCTAATGTATTATGGACCGTAACCTGTGGTGTGGGTCTTGGTGGGCTAGTGGCAGCGGCCAGCACTGCTGGCTGAGCGCGCAGGCTGTACTCCGCGGAGGAGAGGGCAGTGTGGTGTGATGGATCTGGGCCTCTGCTTGAATTAAGCTGTGTTTGCATCTCCATTACGATGAGTTGAAGCCTCTGGTTATCCTCCCTTATCTTTTGCAGCTCATCTAATATTTCAGGTGAAGCCCCTGGGTTTACTCTTTGAGACGGTGGGTCTGGGGTGCTCTGATAATGGGGTCCCGAGAACACTGACTCTCTGGGATACTTAGAGCGAGCACCAGTCTGGTTCCACTGATCAAAGAGCTGGGAGGGACTCGTTAACATCTGGTCTATCCTCCTACTACTGTAGTGGGGCTCCCGCATCTGATAGGGGGGCTGTAGGGAGAGTGCTGCAGCCTGGGGGGTCTTTCCACAACAGGCAAGGAGACTTCATAGTCAGCAAGCCAGGTTGGCGGACGTGTCTGACGTCTCAGGCGGGTATCAGGAAGTGGCGTTGCCTCACCTTTACCATATGGGAAAATCTTCATGCACAGCAGTCACACAATACACATTAGCTCCTTATTAAAGTAAAAAACAACCTTCTTACGGCTGGGTCTCAGTATCAGCAACCCAAAAACATAGTTCTCTACAACACAATCATTGTAAACAATAATAACTATGCAGAATCAGGTGAATACACACATAAGCACAATAGTAGTGTAACACTAATAATACTAGGCATTAGCATGCTGCTAGCGAAAAGTATGCTAACATTACATTTCAACTGAGTATCCCCGAATAAACAACACTCATAAGAACCTAATGCACCAAAATACACATAAACATTTACACCAGGGTACTCACGTCTCTGAACGCACACATGTATAGATAGCACCACCAGGGGCGTGTCTAGAAGGGGGGCACGGGGTGGCACTGGCCCCCCCTGGAATATGATTGCCCCCCCCTGGTGCCCCAGACATCATTGGGCTAGATTTACTGTTAACCTGACAATGCCCAACGCCATTGGATCAGAGCGCTGTCAATCACTGCTTGATTTGCGATTCGCAAAGCGGAATCACAGGTCCGCGTTCTTCAAACAGTTGGAGAGAGAGAGATATCTCGACACGTCATTGTTTATGGTACATACACACTCAAATACAGTATATATTTTGAAATATCGCACCGTATGTTAGTCTGATTACTTTCATGTGTGAATGATCAAGCTAGTAACGTTAGATCAGCTAATGTAACTACGGCAGACTGAATAGAGATGACTTGTCAGTGTTATTCCGCGGCAGCGCACACGACCTAAAAAATCTATTTTTTATGCATTTTTAATAGTTTACTTTATCTATTGTTTTAAAGACTAAAGGCACTAAATATCTACAGTGGCATAGGGCGAGGGCGTGAGGTGCTTGAAAGCAGCTTTTGATGCGTTCGACCCGAGTTCGAATCCGCCTTTTGCCGGACTCTCTCTCTTCTCACTTTTCCCAACACAGATGTAAAATGTATAGCCTATACCATAAAGGTCTCTAGCGTTATATTTTGCCAACGAACTAAAATAAAAACCGTGATATGGCTTTGTGCCTTTATAAAACAGCACAAGACTGTAATTAAGTAGCCTATAAAGGCATTCTGTTTGTGCTTCGTGATTTAAAGAAAAGTGATCAGCATGGTGATTTGGTGTTTTCTCCAAAATAAAAGCTCAAAGGTTTATTCTTGCAAGTGAAGAAATTAGGACAAAAGTATTGTCATTTTCCTATACAATAGTGTAAGTAAAATATACTTTTGAGATATTCATTTTCATTTATACAGTAGGCTACATTTATAGGCGATATGGATTTACGTAATAGGAATAATTATATAAATCATTATTACATTATTATAATAAATGTTTGGCATCCTAAAACACCAGTGACGATGTAATGTAGACTGAGACTCTATATCATAACTAAAAAGATGTTTGAGCCCGCTTTAATGTCCAGGTACAAGTCAATGCTTTTCCTTTGTTCAATGTCACAGTTCATGGGTTGAACCTGGTTAAAGCTCTTAATTTTGAGCTCTCAAAGTGCACCAGATTGATGCATTTAACCTTAAAATGTACAAAATTTTATTGCGGGGGAGCATGCCCCCGAACCCCCCTAGCGGGACAGAGGTCCACCCAACATAGTTTTACAAAATCATGTGGGAAAGAACAATAATTTAAAGGCTTTAAAGCCTAGGTGATGTTTTTTGTATTTATAAGAACAAAACTGTGTGGTCCAATACATGTAAAATACAAAATAATTTTCAGGCTCTTGTTCAGTAGGCCTACCACATTTAATAGGGAACTGGACATTGCAAAGATTTTTTAAATCGTGTTTAATATTTTCTACACAAGTATTTATTTCTAGTTGAATTTTCTAGCTGATTTCCCATGGGCCCCCCCTAAATGGGCCTTGGTCCCCCCAGTGCCCCCCCATTTATAAAATCCTAGAATCGCCTCTGAGCACCACAGGTGGCAACTATTCACTTCAGAAATATCTATGATATACTTCCCTGCCGCTCTCACTGCTAACTCAGAAACTAAACTTATCAGTCAGCGCAAACAGGTGTCTTCTCCGTGACCCCAAACAAAGGCGCTGATTGGCTGATCCCCGTTACCCTGAACATTAATAGTGAGTCCTTCTTTACAATAATTCTTAAAATGAAAAAAAAGGGAAATAAAATGGGTTTAGTTTTGATATTTGTATAATTTTATATAGAAACAAATGTTGTATACTTACATTTTTAGAAGATATGAGGCTTTTAGTGTTTCCTTTTTTGACATTACTTTAATCCCTTGCCATAGCAAAACCGTTTGAGATATTTACTATCCGTTCACAATTTAGCATCTTTAATGTATTTTCATCATGTTGAAAAAGTTTGGTGTGAATAAAATAAACCACTTAGAATGAGTAGCTAAAATCTCAGAGTCTGAAATATCCACATTCAGACCGAGATATCCTATTTCCTGTGGGTCGGAGCTAATGACTGTAAATTAGAAAGTTGGTCGGCTCGATGAGAACAATATACGTACTGAGTTTTGTAACTCTAGGTAAAACTAACCCCCCTCCCCCCTCTTTTGTCAAAAGCATTTTGAAAGTGACACACTTCCTGCTGCCAGTTGGTGGCGCTATAACTTTGACACACAATAGTTACATCCATCTTATCGGCCTCTTACCACAAACACACTGCTGAAGTTTAATTAAGATCAGTTCATGTATCCAGAAGTTATAACACTTCGTGTTTCTCTTTTCTTGCCATAAATTCGTCACCTCGCCACGGCCAAACTGTTCGAGATATCAAAAATCCGTCCGCAATTTAGCATCCTAAATGTCTTGACTTCATGCACACCGAGTTTGGTGGTGATTGAATTTCCTAGGTGGAGTATTTCAAATTCCACAGCAAGCGTTTTCCAAATAACCCATAATAGCCGACTTCCTGCTGGGCTGGCGTAAACGTAAGAGTATGAAAGTTGTTTGACTTGATGAGATCTATATGTGTATCGAGTTTCATATTACATGCAAGTAGTGTTGCTTTCTTCAACGAAAATTATGACGAAATATCGTCGTCAACGAACCTTTTTCACGTGACGAAAACGAGACGAGACGCAACGTAAATGCTGGTCATGTGACGATGACTATAATTAAATGTATAATGTAATATCGTTGACGAATAAAAACGAGACTAAATGCGGTTTACAAAATAAAAACTATGCTAAAATGTCTCTTCATTTTCGTTGACCAAAACGAGACGAAATGTTATTTAGCGTTATTTCGTCTCGTTTACTTGTGTTATTACCGGTATGCAGCATTTCTGTTTCCTGTGTTTCACTTCAGGGGCTGCATCAGATCGCACTGCGCAGACGCAGGCGACATCACATCCTCAAGCCCCATTCGCGGCATTATTTAGAAGATGCAGCTGCGTGAGTTACGGCTGTTTCACACATACTCCGTGTGTAGTGCGTATGCGGTGCGGTGTGTATGCAGGAGCAGCTCGTGCTATTGTGTTTTCACATGTGCTGCGTTTGCAGTGCGCAGCTGATCTACGGTTGTAATACCACAATCACAACATTTATTCTATTTTTTATTTCAAATCAATATTTCTAGCCTACATCCATTATGTCCCGTTGTTGAGGTAGGCTACTGTGTAGATCTCTGCTCTGCTGTTATGCACGCACCGCTCCCGCGTGCGGTGTGAGCGCTCTAACCTAACATGGGTGCGGGAAAAAATACACACCGCAAACGGAGTAGGCTATGTGTGAAACAGGCGTTAGCATAAACGACAACAAACCCAGTTAAGTCTGACACAGAGAAAGGGATTCGTCTTTGGGAGAAAAAGAAGAAATTACATTTGGAAAAACTTTAATTTCATCGTGTGTAGGCAACATGTTTGGTTGGTAAAATAAATATGTTCTAAATTCATATCAGAGCGTCTTCTGTGTCTGGAATAGCATTCTTGAGTCTATAAGGTAACAATAATATAATAAGATAGACTAACAATAATAAGATAAGATTTTTTGAAATGGGTTTGGCTAAAAGAAAATGTTGGTTTCGTCTATTACTAGGTATACATATTGACTGGGTTAAATAGAATTGCATTACTAAAAAGAGACTAAAATACAATTTTCATTGACTAAAACTAGTCTATGTCTTTCGTCGACTAAAACTAGACTAAAATGTCATCAGTTTTCGTCGACTAAAACTAGACTAAAATATCATCAGTTTTTGTCGACTAAAACTAGACTAGACTAAAAAGAGTATGAACGTGACTAAAACTAACAAAAACTAAAATGACAGCTTGACACAAAGACTAGACTAAAACTAAAATTAAAACAGGCCGCCAAAAACAACACTACATGCAAGCGTGTGTTTGATCTATGGACCAAGTTTTCGGACCCTGTTCAAAGGGGTGCTGCCGCTTGCCCCTTTCATGCCCGGGTACCAGCTTCAGCCCGGCCCTGGTGGCCTTGGGTTCTGACCTGTGTGCAAAGTTTCAAGAGTTTTTGAGCACATTAAGGGCCCTAAAAGTGCCCGAAAGGTAGTAAAATAATAATCATCCAAGGAAAACAATAGGGCTTTCGCCCTTTCAGGGCTTGGGCCCTAAAAATGAAGTGTTCATCAGAGTGGTCCAAGACCTTAGGACTTTTGTGGCACGTATACACATAAAAAAAAAACTGGATTCGAGGAATTTATTTTATATGGTTTGATTTAAGTTTATTTAAGTTTATATGGTTGTAATAAAAAGAAGTTACAAATCCTCAAAATTCATACTAAAAATGCTAAAACTTTACCAAAAAAAATATTTTGTAATGTCTACATGTGTATCTGAATGAATAACTAAACTGACTTTAGGACCCAGAGGAACAGCTCATTTGCTTCATATAGAGCCATCTAGTGGCAAGAGTCATGAAATATCATGTTATATTTTTTCCCCACAAGAGGTCAGCAGAGACACTTAATGTAAGATATTTTTAATTAACAGGGTTATGCATGAAATGAATGTGCTTAAATTCGATTTATTTTTTTTATTTAAAATCTATAGTAATTTAAAGGTAAATAAAATAAAGAATAACAAAACATTGCATTAAAAAATAAAATAAATATTATCAAAATGAAATTAAATGAAATAAGCTTCTTTTTGGACAAAAAACGTATAATTTTAGGCCTTACATTTTTAAGGTACGATGGAAGGAATTGACCTATGGCTAAGCCACGCCCCCTCCACTCACTCGGACAAACAATCAACATTAGGGGACAGGCTCTATGGCAGATGTCACAGTAGGAGTCATTTCACAGGAGGCATTTGATGATTTTTCGAGACAGAAAGTTTATATATCTTCTCGAAGTCACCTAAAGGGCCTTAACTTAACACATTGGAGGGTTATATTCATAATTTTATTGTTGAGAAGGTCTATGAAAAGCTTCAGCTCCAGGCAAAAATGTACAGGTCACAGTGTAAACGTGATAAACTGCATATCGTTGCCATCACCGTTTGGTGCTACAGAATTTGCATGAATTATTCAGCATAACATTGCTAACATTTTTTATCTCGGTTATTTACAGATACGTTAATGAAGCTAAGTGACATGATGTACAGTGCAACTAGAAGCTAACGTTAACATTTTGTGCAAACGTTAGCCTAACATTATGTTAGAGATGTTAAAGATAACGTTCAAATACGTTGTTGACTTAACTTAGAATAGATGTAGACATCCTTGTTTATTTTATTCACGTTTAGTGTTGTGGTCTACCGCATAACTAATCGCATAACTTAATCCAGAGCAGACACTTATCTCGGTTGAGATGTGGCTTGGGAAAGGGTAAAAAAATACACACCTAGTGTAGAGTTGCATGTACCCCATGCACACCGTTTGACCATTTTAAACTTAAAATGACAAGAAAAAACATATAACAATGAATGAAAACTGACTAACTGCAATGCATTTCAATGGACGTGGAAGCAGAGAATGTCCGAGTGTATTGGGTTAGCTATGCACACTGTGATTGGCTCATTGCGTTTAGGGACGTGGCTTAGCCATAGGTCAATTGTTACAGGATGAGAGAGTGTTAGTTGCTCTGCATCATGATTGTTGGCATTATTAATGTGATGGTCAGCCAGTGTTTATATTTAGATATTCCCTTGCTCAGAGTAATTTATGTAAATACATTATGTAAAAGCCATTATTTGAATAATTAAAGGCTTAAATGTTTGAGGAAGAATTTAAATTAGTTTACAAGAAACGAAAAAAATAATGTGGTGTTCTACTGGGAGAAAATGCAAGTTGCATTTTGCAAAGGGACTGATTAAATGACTGTTTAATGAATAAAATTCTCCATTACAGGAATCAGACTTTGGAGTAAAGTGCAGCTGAAGCAGAACATAAGCGAGAAACCCCAAATTAATACAGTTTTCACAGTCACCGCTTCAGACTCGATTGAGGAAAAGTCTAGATTGCTGAATATTGATGGATGTCTGAAACTGAGTATTTTAGGAGGACTCATCAGTGTAACTGGAGCTGCTAATTATCTTAAGGACACCAAGAGATCATTCAATCAACAGAGACTGACATTACATTATCATTCCACCAGTAAGTTTGAAGAACTGATCATGAACCACTTTGCTGGAGACATGGCTCACTATGACGATGACGTCGCCACACATGTAGTGACCGCAGTGCTATACGGAGCAGATGCATGCTTTGTTTTTGATAGAAACGTTTTATCAGATGAGGACAAGAGAGTGATAGATGTAGATGTAGAAGCTGTCTTTGGAAAGCTAAAAGGCATTTCAGCCGGTGCAAACATTAATCTGAATGACAATGTGAAGACTGCTGCCCAAAAATTCAGCTGTACATTTTATGGCGACTTCCAGCTTCCATGTAACCCGACCACTTTTTTGAAGATGCTATGAAGGTTTTCGAAGATCTTCCAAAACTGCTGGGAGAAAACAAAGAGCTTGCGGTTCCTCTGAGAGTTTGGCTTTATCCTTTGGACAAACTTTTCTCAAGAGTTGTAAAGTTTCAACATGAAATCAGCACAGGTTTAAGCTCAGACATTGAATCAGTAATTGAGAGTTTGAGTACGACTGAGATGAAATGCAGTGATCTTCTGACAGACACGCCAGCTTCGACATTTACTGCATTTCATGACAAAATCAATGACATGAAGAAAAACTGCTGCCAGTGCAGATTGAGTCTCATGAAGAAACTCGGCTCTCTGTTACCAAAAATCCGTGGAAAATTCATAGAGGACACATCATTGATCGATCTTCTACGAGATCATGAGGAATCTCCATTTGAAAGAAGCGCTCTTGAACAATGGCTGAAAGAGAAAGAGGAAGAATCTGACATTATTAAAACATTGCTCACACAACTGAATGACTCAGGAGCAATGGTAGAAAACAACCTCAATAAAAATTTAATGAATCTGGAAGTTAAACATTTGGTCAGCTACACTTTCACATCATTGAGCTGGACAGATGTGCTGCTTTCTGAACAAAAGACTTTCCTGAGTTCTTCAACAAAAGGAAGAAATGAGGAGAAACCCGAACACAAGACTTGGCTCACGCCTGACATCCAGAAGACTATGAGGAACAACCTGAGAGTATTTAAAAACTTGATTGTTTTAAACAATAACAAATCAGTCAAATTTATTGTTGCATCAAAAGAAATGGAACATAATCCAGGTTCCTGCATTCTTCTGTATGAAAATGAATCTAATGAAGCTGTTTGCTTCACTCCTCCATCAAAACCAGACTGTCCGATCACTGAAGATATCAGATATAGACAAGTGGATTTGAAAGTGTCTCCACCGTGTCCTGCTACAGGGGAGCTCAAATTACTGTACAAAATGAAGGAAGAGGAAAACTGGACATCTCAAACTGTGTCAAAGAACCAGGACACAGTTACTCTGACTGATCTCAGACCAGATACTGAGTACAATATTAAATGTGCAGCGGTGGGAAAACTCGACTACACCGTAGAAAGTGATGTGACGCGTCTCACAGTCATAAACCAGGATCTCATCAAGACCAAAGAGTCTGTTATCAAAAATCTGAGGTGGACTGAAGACAAGTGTAGTATACTTTTGGAAAACACCAAAGAAACAACTTTTAGTAAACTTCAAAATAAAATAAAAGATATGTTGCAAAACTGCCAAAAGTATCGACAAGATTTCAGTGACCGAATTAAATCTGTGATCCAGTCAGTTAAAGCGTGTGAGAAAGAGTCTTGTGCTCTGATGGATCTTCTTCAAGCTCATGATGAGTCTCCATTCAGTGAAAAGAGTCTGAAAGAGTGGATCACGGTGAAAGAAGAAGAATTAATCACCGTTAATGAGTTTCTTCGGCAGTTAATGGACTTTGGAGCCGAAGTGAACAGAAGTTTGGACTCATATTTGTCTGATATTCAGGTGGAAAATGTGTTTTGTTACACTTTCAGTTCTCTTGAGCTGCCAGAGGAGTTGCTTAATGAGCAAGAAAATTACATGAATCCTCAAATGAAGAGAAATTCACAGAAGAAACCTGATGTGGCGTCTCAATCATGGCTCACTGGAAGCATCAGGGAGAAAATGAAAGAACATTTGAACATATTTAAGGAGCTGATGACTTCATATAGCAATAAAAGCAGTAAATTTATGGTTTACATAAAAGACCATAAAAAACATCCAGGTTCCTGCATTCTTCTGTATAAAAATGGATGCAATGAAGCTGTTTGCTTCACTTCTCCATCAAAACCAGACTGTCCAATCATTAAAGATGTCAGATATAGACAAGTGGATTTGAAAGTGTCTCCACCGTGTCCTGATACAGAGGAGCTCAAATTACTGTACAAAATGAAGGAAGAGAAAGACTGGACATCTAAAACTGTGTCAAAGAACCAGGACACAGTTACTCTGACTGATCTCAGACCAGATACTGAGTACAATATTAAATGTGCAGCAGTGGGAAAGCTCGACTACACCACTGAATCTGATGTCACCACAGTTACCACAAAGGTGATGCACATTCATGAAATATCAGCTATAGAATTTAATTGTACATCATTAAACACTGTTATTCTAATCTTGAGGCCTTTCACATGACGTGTTCCCTCCAACACAATCACTGTTCTGATGTTTACATGAAAAGAATTGTTGATAGTATTGTCAGGATAGAGACCAGGAGATCGGAGGTAAGTGATTCAAATACAGCTTTATTTACAGGTCACAATAGTGAAAGGTGAGTATCCGGTTATTTCAGGTGCAGATATAGTGAATATCCCTTGATGCACGGAGAACAACAGGTAATCCAGATAACTTCAAGAGTAGTATAATCACTCAGCCTCAGTTCGTCAATCCTTTCTCTCTTCTCTTTTAGGTATGATTGGAGTAACTTGATCAAATCGCGAACATGGGATCTCAGGAATCGGATGGGAGATCTGGAGATGGCAGAACAATATCACAGAAGGTTAGTTTGAGTCAGGTAAGAAGACAGAATACTCAGGTAGTTCAGAGATAACAGGGTTTTCAGGATACGGGAAGAACGGTCCGTTCCTGTTGGAGGCTTGACAAAGAGTGAAATCACAGTAAGTGTTTTTATGAGCTGGTTGATTTTATGAACTGGTACTGGGTAACCCAGTACACATTGGAATGGCGTTAGATTAGTGGAGGTTTGTCGAAGGGAGTTTTGAGCATACTCTGCCCACACGAGATATCGGCTCCAGAGATGTTGATTAGAATGGCAGAAGGTACGAAGGAAACGACTGACATCTTGGATCTTCCGTTCCGCCTGACCATTCGCTTGTAGATGATACCCTGAAGTTAGACTCATGTTACATTCATTAATGCAAAGAATGCTCGCCACACCTTGGAGATAAACTGCGGGCCCCTGTTCGACACAATATCCTCCGGAATGCCGAAATTCCAGAAGACATGCTCCATCAGTAATTCTGCAGTTACAAATGCTGTGGGTAAGTTTTTCAGGGGAATTAATTTGCAAGCTTTAGAAAAGCGAGCAATGGCTACCAGGATACATGTATTCTCGTCTGAGGGAGGAAGGTCAGTTACAAAGTCGACTCCAATGTGCGACCAGGGTTGTTGCGGAACAGGTAAAGACATGAGTTTCCCAGTGGGTAAGTGACGGGGGTTCTTGTTCATGGCACAAAGAATGCATCCCTGGATAAAGGTCTTGATATCTTGTAACATGTTGGACCACCAGTAGCGAGTCTGGAGAATGGAACAGGTTGTGTTTATTCCAGGATGACCAGTGCCAACAGATGAATGTGCTGAGGAGATTAGAGAGATACGAAACCCTTCGGGTACGTAAATCTTTCCGACTGGACAGGGTTGGTGTTGGGACAATTCTGACAGTTGTTCATTTAAGTCCCACTGAAAGGGATTGACAAACATCTTTTCAGGTAGGATATTCTCAGGTTCTTCGTGGTAAATTTCGGGGGCATGGAGACGAGACAAGGCATCCGCTCGGACATTCTTCGAACCAGGGCGATAGGAGATCTGAAAATGGAAGCGAGTAAAAAAAGAGTGCCCATCTGGCCTGGGGTGGGTTAAGTCTCTTTGCTTCTTTCAAGTACTGAAGATTTTTGTGGTCTGTGAGAACCAGAAATGGATGTTTGGCTTCTTCTAACCAGTGTCTCCACTCTTCTAGAGCAAGTTTAACCGCCAGGAGTTCTCGATTGCCAATATCGTTGTTTACCTCTGCAGGAGATAACTTGTGAGAGAAGAATGCGCAAGGCATAGGTTTGGGTGAAGAAGCCGAATACTGTGACAACACAGCTCCTACTCTTGTAGTAGAAGCATCAACTACAACAATGAACATTTCTTCAGGATTTGGATGTTGGAGTAATGGAGCTGTGGTGAATGCTGTCTTGAGAGACTGAAAAGCATGTTCAGCCTCAGTGGTCCAGAGTAGTGTCTTTGGTTTTCCTTTGAGTAGAGAGGTCAGAGGAGCAGTTAGCTGGCTTTATTGGTGGATAAACCTCCGATAGAAGTTCGCAAATCCAAGAAATCATTGTAATTCCTTAACAGACTGCGGAACGGTCCAGGAGGTATTGGCTTTGGTTTTACGATCATCCATCTCTACTCCTTTTTCACTGAGGTGGTAACCGAGGAACTTGACTGAGGTTTGATGAAAGAAGCACTTCTCTGCTTTCAGGAACAGGGAGAATTCACGTAGCCGTTGGAGTACCTGAGAGACAAGTCGCTGATGTTCCACTGAGTTTCTGGAGTAGATTAAGATATCGTCGATGTAGATTATTACAAACTGATTCAGGTAGTCTCGGAAAACTTCATCCATGAAACTTTGGAAGACTGAAGGGGCGTTTACCAGACCATATGGCATGACGAGATATTCGTAATGTCCTGCTGGGTAATGAATGCGGTCTTCCACTCGTCACCCTCTCGGATTCAAATGAAATTATATGCACTTCTCAAATCCAGCTTTGTGAATATCTTGGCTTCTCAAAGTTGTTCAAGAGAAGAGGGAACCAATGGGAGCGGATAACTGAACTTCACGGTTATTTTGTTTAAGGCTCTATAGTCTCCACTAAGTTTCTGGAGTAGATTAAGATATCGTCGATGTAGATTATTACAAACTGATTCGGGTAGTCTCGGAAAACTTCATCCATGAAACTTTGGAAGACTGAAGGGGCGTTTACCAGACCATATGGCATGACGAGATATTCGTAATGTCCTGCTTGGTGATGAATGCGGTCTGCCACTCGTCACCCTCTCAGATTCGAATGAAATTATATGCACTTCTCAAATCCAGCTTGGTGAATATCTTGGCTTCTCGAAGTTGTTCAAGAGAAGAGGGAACCAATGGGAGTGGATAACTGAACTTCACGGTTATTTTGTTTAAGGCTCTATATTCTATACATGGACATAGACCCCCATCTTTCTTAGGGACAAAGAAAAAACTGGCAGCAGCAGGTGAAGTGGAGGACCGGATATAACCCTGTTTCAACGCCTTTCCAATGTACTGTTGCATTGCTTCTTGTTCAGGGATAGACAGAGAGTAGATTAGCCCCTTGGGGATGGATTCTCCGGGAATCAGATTGATGGCACAATCCCAGGATAGATGAGCTGGTAACTTGACAGCCTCGACAGGATTGAATACATTGGAATATTGAGAGTAGCATGAAGGGATGGACACAGACAGGTTTTCTATGGGGCTTTCAATGGAGGTTGAGTTCACTGGGATGGCGCCGGGTGAGTTAGCGATGGATGAATCTGAGAGTTCAACATTCGTGGAAGAGCACATACAACCCCATTTCAATACCTTACCAGATTTCCAGTTGATGGTAGGTTGATGTCGTATAAGCCATGGACGGCCAAGGATAATATCAGTCTGGCTATTCTCAAGTACAAAAGGTTCAAAAAGTGGGTAGCTGAGCTTCGCGATAGCAGCCTTGAGATCTTTGATGCACACGGAGAGCTTGCTGTATGAATTTCTCAACTCCCAGGCTATCATCATAAATCGCGAGTTGAAGGCGAACCGCAGGATTTAAACTACGTCGGTAGACGGAGATGAGCGCCTTTTTGTTCCACCCACTTGCGGAGGCTAGAGTGCGTAATTTTAGTGAATAATCAGAAACTGACTTCTTGCCTTGATGTAATTGAAACAGTTTATCACAGATGGATGAATCATCTACTGGACGTCCGAAAACATCCTTGAAATGGCTTACAAACTCCTGTACAGAAGAAGTAACGGTAGATTCCTGCAGCCACAACGTTTCAGCCCATCTTAATGCAGCTCCTGATAACTGTTGAACAATAAAAGCAACCCTCGACCCTCGAGCAATCCCATTTCAGTGGGATATAACTGGACTTGTTGTTCCAAAGCGAGTGAGCACTGTAATAGGAAGCCGTTGCAATCCTCCGCCCGGACGGAGAATGGCACTGGACGGGAAGATGTATTTGCGAAGCAAACCAGAGAGGAAGCGGGGTGTGGAAGTGCTGTACGCTGACTGACTGGGATTCACAGCGGCGGCTGTAGGTTGTGCAGGAGTATCAATATCACTGTCAGATTCCATCACGCTATTTTTTTTTTCTCTTGGTCAAGCCTTCTGTCAGGTTAGAGACCAAGAGATTGGAGGTAAGTGATTCAAATACAGCTTTATTTACAGGTGACAATAGTGAAAGGTGAGTATACGGTGATTTCAGGTGCAGATAGTGAATATTGCCCTTGATGCACGGAGAACAACAGGTAATCCAGATAACTTCAAGAGTAGTCTAATCACTCAGCCTCAGTTCGTCAATCCTTTCTCTCTTCTCTTTTAGGTATGATTGGAGTAACTTGATCAAATCGCGAACATGGGATCTCAGGAATCGGATGGGAGATCTGGAGATGGCAGAACAATATCACAGAAGGTTAGTTTGAGTCAGGTAAGGAGACAGAATACTCAGGTAGTTCAGAGATAACAGGGTTTTCAGGATACGGGAAGAACGGTCCGTTCCTGTTGACAAAGACTGAAATCACAGTGAGTGTTTTTATGAGCTGATTGATGAGGTAATTGATGATGAACAGGTGTGTGTGATAAATATTCTGGAGAGAGTGATCTTTGAGTGGTGGACTGGAACGAGTTTGATTGATCCCTGACAAATATCTCATTAAAGGGCAATTTTAGGTTTCTATTGTAGGTAACAGGTAAACTAGCCTCACAGAAGACGTATGGGATGCACATAAACTTACAAATAATTGAATTACTAAAGTATACAAAACAGAAATCATTACATCTATTCTAATCTGTCATTTAGCATATGAAGGGAAATGGCAAATAATAAATGAATAATGCTTACCTTTTTTTGGTTGAGTTATTGTGAAAGGGCCTTTATTACATCAGGGATGTTGGTGAACATTTTATAATTTGATGATGATTACAAAATATGAGATTGTACAAAATGACAATCTTTATTGTTATTGTGTTTTTATGCTGCATACAGAAAAAAAATGATCTCATCAAGAAAAGCATCTTAATTGAAGATGGAAATCCTGCTCGATATCATCTACAAACAAAGACAGACGATATGGATCAATCTGAACCATACAGAAAAATGACTGTTGGAGAGAGAGACAAAGACAAACCCCATAAAACCATTCTGATGGTGGGAGAAATAGGAACAGGAAAAACAGCCCTG
Organism: Chrosomus eos; assembly: GCA_036326025.1. NCBI lineage: Eukaryota > Metazoa > Chordata > Actinopteri > Cypriniformes > Leuciscidae > Chrosomus > Chrosomus eos. The sequence goes on from CM070840.1 coordinate 4,191,242, forward strand.
ATCAATGTGATGATCAACTACATGTTGGGTATAAAGAGAGAAGACAAGGTTTGGTTTGAGATCACAGATGAACAGAGTGACCGAACATCAGTTCACAGTCAGACCTCCATCATCACTGTTTATGGGGTTTATCTACAAGAGAATACAACCCATTTAACAATCATCGACACACCAGGATATGGAGACACTCGTGGAGTTGATCTTGATAAAGAGATCGCTGAGAGTTTGCTTAGTTTATGTAAATCTGCAGAAGGGATTCATGAAATAGATGCAGTGTGTCTGGTGATTATGGCACATCAAAATCGACTCTCTGACAGACAGATGTACATATTTGATGCTGTTCAGTCTTTATTTGGAAGAGATATTGCTGAAAACATTGTGTTGCTCTTCACACACTCATGTGGATCTCGACCTAAAAATGCCCTTACGGCTGTTAAAGAGGCTAAAATCAAGTGTGCCGTGAATGACAAGAATCAGCCAGTGTTTTACTTGTTTAATAACTGTCAGTCAGAACCTGATGATGATGAAGATGTAATGATGCAGGAACGATCATGGGATCTCAGTTTTAGAGGAATGGCAGGATTGTTCATGTTTCTTTACACAATAACACCAAAATCCCTGGAGATGACTCAAGATGTATTGCAGAATCGGAAGCAGTTGGAGGCAAATATCTCTTATCTAAAAGCACATGTTCAAATGACAGAACTAATGCAAAATGAGCTGAAACAAACTCAAGAAGCTCTGACACAGAACAAGGAACATGTAAAGAACAATAAGGACTTTGAGTATGAAGTTGAAGTGTCTTATAAAGAGAAGGTTGATATTGATCTCTCTAGAGCCAGTGTGGCGACGTGCTGCAGCGTCTGTGAGGAGAACTGTGTTTATCCAGATAATGGGTGGGTCAGTAATCTCTCATGGTGCAGTTCTATGAGAAACAATCACTGTACAGTGTGCACAAATAAATGCCACTACAGTGAACATGTCAAAGAAGCAAAAATATATGTAACAAAGACAAGAAAGGAGAAGAGGACATATGAAGAGTTAAAGCAGGAATGTGGTAAGATGGGTGACGGTGAGTCTGTGGTCAAGAAGCTGGAAGAAGAACTGCATAAATTAGAAAAAGAGAAAATAAAGCTGGTAATGGAAGCTTTTCACTGTGTGGATACTCTGGAGAGGATCGCACTCAACATTGATTCACTGATCACACTTCAGCACATTGATTTTCTGATTGAGAAGCTGAAGGATATAAAGGAGGCTGAAAAAGCTGAAATACTGGAAAACACCAAGAAGAGAGCCGGGGAACAAAAACGTGGAGTTCTGGGATACATAAGATTTCATAAGAAGTATTTTTAATTGCAACTTAACATCTGTGGTCACAGGTTAAGTTTTGCTTGAAAACAAGGTCTATGCTGGTTCTCCACCAAAACAACATTAGCATAAACCAGCTTATATATATATATAACCTAAAGGATCCTGAAAATGCCTGTATTTTTCTCTTTTGTAAGTTGCTTAGAATAAACAGCATCTGCTAAATTAGCAAATGTCAGAAAGACTATTGATAAGTGTGATTTCTTGATATTTGAAATTGCAGCAGCATAATGCAAAGAGTTTCTGCAGTAAGATACTGTTGTAAATCAAGACAACATTATTATATTGTAAAATCAACAAATAGATAGAATTTTAAATGATGCCCATTAAAACCGTCACAGTGGCTGTAGAAACTGTTAGTTGTATTACTAAGCACTGCCACCTAGCGGCCATATGAGACAATTATGAGTATCATCCTTCGTGAAATATACAGCAGTGAGAGCTAATTGTGTTATGGCTTTAATAAAAACTTTACTGGACTATAAATCTGGATGTATATGACATGTTTAAGGCTCACATGTTTATTGCTTTATTGATTGTCTTTGACATGGTGCTAACATTTTGTTTTATGAATACAAATAGAACAGAAATAATATAAAATGCTTTCATTTGAATCATATTTGTCTCATTATTAATACATTTATTTAAATAGTTTGGTGCAGATTGTTTTTATGTTTATTTGAGCTTAATTGCTAAGAAACCTTTAACACATTTCGTAAAGCTATAACTGCAAATTCAAAACCACAAAAAATGTGACCAAACACTTTATTTAAAAATACATTATTGTTAATCTGATTCAAACTTTGGCTTCAAATGGCTCTCAAAATCCAAACAGACACTCTGAACACCCATTACACATGGTGAGATTGAAAAATAATATCATCATAACCTCATACAACATTAAATATGGGTTTCAGAGAAACTGCCATAAGTTTTGAACTTTTTACAACAATCCTACTGTAATCAGAAAAAAATGACAGAAAGTATGAAGTTGAAAAAGAATCCTAACATTTAAACAACTTCTGAATTTACTTTTCATTACAGTATTGTTTATGTGGTCACTACATCTTCAACTAAGTTTGGATTTGAACAAATCTGACATCCAACGTCAACATCTTTACTGAATGTACAGTAGATCATGTTGAACAAAAAAACTAATTTAAAAATATATATATATATATTGTTCAAAATGATTGATTTTGGATCAGTATCTTGTCTGTACTCATGGTAAATCCAGAGAACTGCCCTTTCTGAAAAGGTTCTTACAGGTTTTCCAAAGAGTTCTGCCAATGAAGAAATGAGGAACCCAAATTGTTATTAATGTATATGTCAATCATATGTCTTCTTGTGAACTTATGAGACATTTTCACAATCCAGTCCACTACTTACCTGAGGAAGTTTTCCTGTATACCTAGATTTTATAAAATTATAATAAATCTTCATTAGATCTAATTTTAGGTTTCGTGTTTTATTTCTGTTTGTGAGTTTGAGGTTGTGTCAGTATTTCCTGTGTATCATTTCATATCAGAATAGTGTGTCTCATCTCCACTAGTGTGTGTTGTGTTGGTCAGTATCAGTATGTGAATCATCCCGTCCCACTTTGTCCGTCTCTTAAAATAACCCAGAGCAGCTGAAACAAAGCCTGGGAGACTGAACCAGTTAATGCTGAGGACTGACACAACTGAAGAAAACATGCTAACAACTAAACATATATGAGGGCACAACAATACCAAATCCTCCAGTTATTTGATCTGTGTGGGATTCTGATTTTGCATGTCACAATCAAACCAAAGTTTAATAGTTCTAGTTCTGATCATGGGTGACAAAAGCCTGTTTTTTTCCTCCAGCTGACAGAACCATGATAACATTTAGCTTAATTTAATCTTATGAAGAGATTCAAAACTCGGATGAGAAAAAATAACAAACATATGCTGTGTTTAAATAAGTAGTGTCTTTATTTCATGTGATATTGTGGAAATAATAACTCTCTCAGTGACTCAAAGTCTGATCATCATCATCAGTCTCATCATTAACAGCAGATCTTCCTCATGTGTGTGAAGAAGAGCTGCTGTTTGGAAACTCCTCATATGAGTTACTCATCCGTATCTATGAGCAAACACACGACACAAGAGGGAAACAGAAAGTGGATGTTAATGAAGCCACAGGCTCATGTGAATATGAGTTTATATCAGACAGACGTCTTTATAAAACATAGAGAACACGACAGCAGAAAATTCCATGTGTCTGTCATAAAATAATACTTTTCATCACAACAATTAAACAATAGCTGCTAACTGAGAGCTTGTCCAGTCCACAAATAATTATCACAAACTGAACAAAAATAAAGCTGAAATGTTTTACTTTCAATGAAAAGTATTTTGTCTCATAAATAGCAGTGATTCTCAATCAATTTCCTGTCATACTTTTTGTTTGTTTTGCTTTGTTAAATCTATAAAACATACATAAATACATGCATGCATACAAACATATATACATAAATACATACATTCTGTACATGCCTATATACACATATACACACATACATGGGTCTGCATACAGGTATACATAAATAAACACATAAATAAATAGGGCATTAATAACATTTTTATAAAAAATCTAAATAATCTTGTTTTTTTTGTAAACAATGGCTTAACATTGTACTAATTTATTGGATTAGGCCTACTCTATCTTAAAATAGCACAATGCAATTTTTTTAAGTTAATCTTGATGGGACTGTGAGCACTTAAATCCCAAACTGTGATCTCCAGCATGGTTCTGTTATTTATACGAAGCCCCGTTCAGCTCTCAGCCAATGAGCGCAGCGCGTTCTGCACGGACGCGCCTCACACACATTCACGCCTCTGTGCGCGCGCCCTCACAAACTGTCAGATTACCGGCTATGAATCACGGGCGTAAGCCGTCTGATCCCTGAAGTTTATCAGACACCGGACAGGTCCGATTCACGGACGACCAACATGAGCGAGAGGTTCAGGGTCGTGCCGGTGGCCGTGCATGAGAGCGCGTTTGGAGACGAAACGGACGGAGACACGGGGTTTGACGCCGGTGTCTGTGAGGGCGAGCGCACGGAGCGGCGGGGGTCGGTGCCCATCCTCCAGTACAACAGAGAACCCAACAAATACGGTGAGACGGGTTCCGTTCATTCGGGCAGAACGTTTCGCTCTTAACGCTTGTATTATTATAATAAACGAGAGCCGTTATGTTAAATAAACTAGGATCGCGCGCGTCCAGAACTCAGTCAGTAGTTTGGCGCGTCGCGTCACTCGTGTAATGATACAGTGTAAACAAGTGAACGTAATAGTCTTTTGATATTAATGAATGAAGTTACATACAAACGGGCGTTTGCAGATAGATCGTTGTGTCTGAATTCATTTAGTCCATCGAAGATATATGGAATATCAGTGTGATTGTTTGTTTTTATGTAGATTTCTCCAAGGATGTTTAATTCTCTCAGGGCCGTTAACCTGCTAACGGCTTTTTTTTTTTTGTTCCTGGAACGTTATGAGAACGTTAATATCGAACATTTATTTTCAAATTTATGATATGGAACTTTAGGAAACGGTTACTAAAACGGTTACCGAACACTAACGTTAGCGGACACTGCTAGTTTCCACACTTTAGTTTTGCTAAACATTCAGTAACTCTAATAAGTGTTTATTGAAATGTTTTCTGACAGAAGAAAAATGACTGTGAGTGTTTAGACTTCATATGATTGAGGCGTTCATTACAAATATGCATTTGTTTAGTTGTAATTTCCAGTCTAGCAATAATTCAACATTTAGCATCAGTTGTAAGTTTATTTTTATTAGTCAAAGGACAGTTTAACTTAAAATGTTAAATGTGGTCTTAATATACAGTTGTATTAATGAGGCATAATGAGTATGCTCTCCATCAAAACAACAACAACTTAATAGTAACAGAGTAAAACTGTGACAACTTGTTACCAATGTCCTCAAAAGACCAGAAGTAATATATGATTTTACTTTAACAACAACATTATCTATTTTAAGGTTTTTAGTGGTTTTGTTTGTAAGTTCCTGTGAAATGACTTGGCATGTTTGACACTGTCTGTATTTTGTAGGTGTCATGTGTATCTGCTGTTTTATTGCAATTACTTTATTAAATTTAGCACAATAAGAGGGTTTGCTGGTTAAATTATGTAGTCTATTAATGCTTTATATGTCCGTATAATATTAAGCAAAATGTGCATTTTCTGCAAAAACCTTTTTTTCTCATTTTTATTTTTTACGCTTTTCCTTTTGTATTGGCCTAACCAGGTGAACGCGTTTATATGCAACACGATGCCCTTTTGGTTTTACATGACTGCCTGATTTCAGGGGCTTGTCTAGACGTGTCTTGGGACACTTTTCATGCTCAGCTGTCTTCATTAATTACCATGACACATCTGTTTGTTTCCTGGGTTAGAGATCTAGCAACATACATCTGAATCTGCTTCTGTTTTCCAGGCCTTTAGTCCCTCTTTGCTCTTTGAATCAAGTAAATCACTATCACAATTATTTAGTGAAGTCTATGACCATGTGGACATGAGGAAGAAGATATATAACCAACCACATTCATTTAATGCATTTCAGGGTTTCTCTATCTAGTTTCGGTCTTTATCTTTGATGGATATGAAAGCCTTACAATTTTCTCTTCATTAAATTTAGCCTGCAATTTAATCAAAGACCTCTTAAAGCCAAAGTGCCTTTGATTATCTAGTGTAGCACCAGTCACACAGTCTATAAAGAAGTCTATAGTGTAATTGTGAGAGCTGATGTCCTGCAGAAGTCCTTAAAGGATTAGTTCACTTTTTAAAAAACTTTTGCTGATAATTTACTCACCCCCATGTTATCCAAGATGTCCATGTCTTTCTTTCTTCAGTCGAAAAGAAATTAATGATTTTGATGAAAACATTTCAGGATTTTTCTCCATATAATGGACTTCAATAGTGGCCAAAACGGTTCAAGGTCCAAATGACAGTTTCAGTGCAGCTTGCACAGTGCACAAATGCTCGCCTTGCTCTGTCCTGAGATGCACTATCGTGAATCTCCTGTTCCAACTCGTTCATCAAAATGAACAAATCTTTTTTCGAGTCATTTCGTTCGTTGAATGAATAAAATGACTCGAAAAAAGATTTGTTCATTTTGATGAACGAGTTCGAACAAATGTCAATAATAATTATATACAAATAAAGGTTAGTTTTGTTGTTAATCTTGTAGAAGCTGAAAACGAATATTGTTTTAATATTTAATTATTTTAATTGTTCTGTAGTATATTATTCATAAAGTCAAATGGAATGAAAAAATACCCAATTTTTTTTATTTAAATTTGACATTAAAACACGTTTGGGAAAATATCTAAAAGTTGGAATTTGAAAGCAACACAAACTATGGCATATGCTGTAAAATTTATTTTTTATTAAAAAAAATAATTTCTTGCATGTTTGGTCAAATGTACTCCTGTATGTATATTTGGTTCTCAAACAAAATAGATGACTTCTGGTCAAAACAAAAAAAGCTACAACAAAAAACAAACCAATTGAATTTTTTTTAAGCTGTAATAGTTGCTGATTAAGTGGTTTCATATGCCATATGATATTGTACACTTGGTATTAGTAAAGATCACATGATATTTTAGCAGAGACGTAGTGCTGACTCAACACATCTACTGCAAACTTCTTGAAAGTGTATTTTTCAATGTGTGATCTGAGACGAGTGTTTAACTTCGTCTGCTCTGTGGGCTCGTACTGTATATTGACCCTGTTACTGAAAGGTCACTTCAGGTCATGATCATGTTAGAACTGAACTCAGTAGAGCTGGAGGACTTGGATGCCAACATGCTCACTTTCTGCTGTTTAATGGAGGATAAAGCGTCGTTTCCGGTGTGTGTCCGTGTCCGGTTCTGTTTCTGATCTCAGGCTGGAGGTCGTGTGTTAGACGGTGGTCTTCAGTCAGGGGCAGGGCGGATGAAAAAGAGAAGTGGGAATTTTTATTTTGCACATTTCTCCGTCAGGATACTGTGAAGAGCTGACTCAAGCAACACCATCCTATTTGTGTTGGCTGTTTGTCTGCACATTCATAACAACAGTGGTGTGTGTTTCTATATTTCCAGTTATCAAAACATTTTTCTTCTCTTCTTCTTGCATAAACATGATGCATTTCATCCAGTTTGCTTTTGGGCTGCAGTAATTAGCTTTAGAGTTCAGGAGGTATTGTAAATTTATCGCTCTAATTGGCGTCATAAGATGTGACTGTGCTCTTGTTCAGATGGATGGTTTGTTTATGCGAGTGAACTGCTTACCTAGACCTCATATGAAAGCATCATGGGATGCTTCTGATCAAAAAACATGTTCCAAACTTATTAAGTTATACTTTTTTTTTTAGTATGATTTAGGGCTGTCGCGGTGAAGGAATTTCCCTTGCGGTAATTTTGAGTGGCTCAATAGCGCGATATGCGGTATTACCGCCATTTATTTATTTATATTTATTTATTATTATTTGTTGCTATAAAAAAACGTGTTATGATGTGGTCAGCATAGACAAAAACAATGTAACCGAAACTAAACAGCGTCTCTGCGCATTGAAAGGCTGTCACTCAGCGCGCACATTGTTACGCCAACGGACGGTCTTTGAGTGAGTCATTAAACCGTTCATTCAACGAAAACGGTCAAAAAGCGGATTCCTTAAATGATAGATATAATGAAACAAGGTGTTAATTATTTTTTAACTTTGAGCTCCACTTTTCAAGGCTCAGCTGGCCAGCAATGCTTCACTTTTGGGCAAAGCTGAAGCAATGCTTTACTTAATAGAGACCAATGGCATTGATTCAATGCGTGACTCGCAGCTTTTCTCCCCACGGCTTCCTCGCGCTGTGTAATGCTGACCAGCACTGACGCCATTCATGGTGAATACCCTTACACGTTAAATGGATGAAACGACAAATATTTCGCTTTGCTTGGAAACGGCAACCTTTTGACGAATACACATGACTTGACTTCAAAGACAGACGCAGGTAATTGCACGCGCTCAGTCGATCACATTCACTGTCTGTTTAGGCAAATCCACTAAGCCTCTGTACAAATCACCATGATAAACAGTCTTGTTATCATTATTAACTTACTTAACATTCAATACACATGGTACGAACTACGAAGGGTGGCCTTATGAAAAAAGAAAACGCGGTTTGCGGTTGCTGCGGTTACTTGCATTCCTTTGCGGTTGGCCTGTCAGTAGCGCGGTATTGCAATATTGCGGTTATCGCGACAGCCCTAGTATGATTTATATACTTTTTATTTATGTACAACTACTTACACATTTTTTCAGGAGCGCTGAGGATAGGAGGTATTTGGTCACATAGTAGGCGAAAAACATAGTGAGCCGAGTATTATGTCTGAATTCAGTATTCATAAGACAGTAGGCAAAACTAGGGGTGTAAATCGGACAGTTCATCACGATACGATACGATATCGATTCTCTCAGCCAGCGAAACGATTATTGCCGATACCTCAAAAAATTCTACGATACAATTACGATTCGATTCGATTCAGGGTTATCAATCGATTTATCGATATTTAGATATTATGTCCCAAGTTTACACAACCAGTTACGTTTATAAACTCACAAATGCATCCAAAAATATATGAAAGTTTAATTAAACTCTTTGAAAATTGCACACCCTCTCCCAATTTTGACATTTGCAAGTTGTTTGTTACAAGTTACAAGTAAAAAAAAAAACCTGATATATGAAAATGAACAAGAACGGAGTTATCTGTTTTTGCAAATGAACTATAACAGAAGAGGTTGTTTTGATTAAGTAATAATAACTAAAAAAATACAGGTAAATTATAAAATTAAAGTGCATTGAAAGTATTTATATATATATATATATATATATATATATATATATATATATATATATAATATATATATATATATATATATATATATATATATATATATATATATATTTGTGTGTGTGTGGCAAAAGCAGATAACTCCACACTTCATGTTTCAGAGTTAAACAAAGCCTAGAAATTGCTATAATACTTAATAAAACACTTAATCTTTGTAACCTTAATCTCCTCAGCTGACATCTAGACGCCTGTCAAACTTTGTTGTTGTGAATAACACGCTATACAAAGAGCTTTTCCCTCACCACTAACCTGCTGTTTTAGCAAGATTCCGTGAAAAAGTTTCAGATCTTATTTTCCTTTTACGCCATAAAGAAGATATCACGGGTTCATCAAGTTCGTTGAAATCCATCCTCGATCACTTTTAATCAGCTTTGACGAAACTCCTCTCAGCTAGCGCGTCTTTTCAAAGTGACTAGCAGGCTTGTCACCTGACCTGAAAACTGCGCACTGATTCGCTAAAACAGACTTTTCGGGTTGATTTCACAAACAAGGGTGCTGGTCGTTTCTGCTGTAAAAGATGAACTCGCGATGCCTTGACAGTGGAAAATACCGGCTTTTGTGACAAAGGGTTCAGTCAATCTTGTCAGGCGTCTATTTCAGCTGAGAAAAGTTACATGAGGATGTGGAGTGTCAAAATAAAGGTATTGTATATAATCGATATTTTATGTGTGGCATCGATGCATCGTATCGTTAGACTTTTGATCGATGCATCGATCCATATCGATGTATTGTTACACCCCTAGGCAAAACGTACCTTATACTTCTGTCGAGATTCAGAAGTGTGCATCCGATGGACACTTTACTATCCCATGAGGCCACAGGAGAGGATTTGTGAATGGAGTTGAAGCGATGCAACTGAAACGAAGGTCACATGACAACATGGCAGATGTAGCATGTTCAAATTTCAATCATACTGTATTCATACTATATAGAGAACAGACTTCTTTTAACAGTTTAAGCTTCAAAACAAATGTGCAGTGTGATTTCTGACACAGCGATGCCGATCTGTGTTGATGATCCTGTGAGAAACTCAAACAGGGTTCTTCTTCTTCATGTCTGTTATCCACTGTGAGTTTCCATTCCCATCAGCCCCGTGCTAAAGAACAGTGTGCTCTTGGCTCACGACTCTTGTTGTTCATGTCATCGCGCTCCGGCTCTCAGGCATTGAAAGCAGGTCAGACGGCGGGACATATCCGTTGACGGAACTCGATAATTGTAAACAATATGCATATCCTGAGACATGTTGGTTGGTGATTGAACAAGAGCATGAATGAAAGCGTCAGCATCTGCGAACTCAGACATGTGTAAGTACCCATCTGTTATACCACAAGTATTAGAACGTGATTGGATAGATGAGAAGGTAATGAGTGACGTAACAATTGAGTCTTCCCGGCAGAACTTATGCTAAAGCTTTCATATCTTACAATCTCTCCTGGTCTGCCAATACCACAGCTACTGTTAAAAAGCTAGGCTTAGCACTTTCTGTGAGTGTGGTACGCTGGCTGCTCAGCAGCCGACAAAAAAGCACTACAGAGGGTTGTTGATACAGCACAGAAAATAATTGGAAAATCATCAGGAGTTTGTGAACGACCGCTACCTTTCAAGATCAAAACAAATTGTTCTTAGACTGTTCCTGCCCGGCCAATCTTTGTTCGACCTCTTGCCCTCGGGAAAACGCAATAGGTCAATAAAAGCAAAGACTTCCAGATTCATGAACAGTTTTTATTCTAAGGCCGAACACACTCTTAACACAAAATGTCTCCACACCCCATATTTCATAGTTTATTTATTTGTTCATCTATTATTCTATTTATGTACTTGTGCAATAAACAATAAACAGTCCAATTGTGTGTATGTATTTATGTTAGTGTGGATGGTATGTTGTTACGTTGGGCAATCGAAATTTCGTTGTATTTTAAATGCAATGACAATAAAGGCTTCTAATTCTAATAATATTTGACTATCTTGTAATATAATCTGAGATAATCCAATCTAAATACTGTGACAACTAGCCCCCGTCTCCTCTATATTGACACTATATTGACACAATAAATAAAATTATTTGGACATTTCAAAACATTGAACATTTTATTTTGATAATTTGATATTTTGTTATGTAATAATGCAATGACATGCAGACATTTCCAAGTGTGACTTTAGTGCCCACTGACTTTTAGGGGAACAATTAATGCATAAATATATGGTAATATATGGGATTATTGCAGTCACAATCACATGCGTCAAATCATCACAGATTATGCTAGAGTATATCCTACACCAGGGGTCTGCCCTCTGTGTGCCATAAGGTTGCCGACCACTTTCCTACACCATTTCTTGATCCTTGATTTCTTTTTAGTCTCTTGTTATGTATCCCAGTGCGCCTTGATTTTCTTCGCCTGATCTCTTATTAATGTTTTTAAGTGATTCAGCCTTTTCATTCTCATTGATTTCCATCAACTTGTCAATCAGAAATTCGATGTGCTGATGTATGTTCAGTGAATCAGTGTTGAGTGCGATCTTCTGTAGAGTTTCCACACAGTGAAAAGCTTCAAGCACCAGTGTTATTTTCCCTTTCTCTAATTCTTGCAGTTCCTCTCCCAGCTTCTTGACCACAGACTCATCATCTCCAATTCTGTCATCATATTTCTTCTTTAAATCTTCATATGTCCTCTTCTCTGTCTTTGTCTTTGTTTCATATATTTTTGCTTCTTTGACATGTTTGGTGTAGTGGCATTTATTTGTGCACACTGTACAGTGTTCATCTTTCATCACTTCGCACCATGAGAGATCTCTGACCCACCAGCATCCTGGATAATGACAGTTCTCCTCACAGACGCTGCAGCACGTCGCTGCTTTGGCTACAGAAGAATCAATATCAACTTTTTCTTTGTAGGGAACGTCAACTTCATACTCAAAGTTCTTTATTTTTTTTACATGCTCCTTGTTCTGGTCCAGAGCTTCTTGCGTTTGTTTCAGCTCATTTTGCTTTAGTTCCATCATTTTAACACGTGTTTGAAGATTGAAGATTTTTGCCTCCAACTGCTTCCATTGTTGTAACACATCTCTAGTCATCTTCAGGGATTTTGGTTTTACTGTGTCAAGAAACTTCAACAATTCTGCCATTCCTCTAAAACTGAGATTCCACGATTGTTCCTGGATCATTTCATATTCTTCATCATCAGGTTCTGACTGACAGTTATTAAACAGGAAAAACACCGGCTGATTCTGCTCATTCACTGCACACTTGATTTTAGCCTCTTCAACAGCCATTAGAGCATTTTTAGGAGGAACTCCAGTTGAGTGTGTGAAGAGCAAGACAATGTTTTCAGCGATATCTCTCCCAAATAATGATTGAACGGCATCAAATATGTATATGAGTCTGTCAGAGAGTCGATTCTGTGTTGCTTCAATTAACAGACACACTGCATCTATTTCATTGATCTCTTCTTCAGATGTACTTAAACTAAGCAAACTCTCAGCGATCTCTTTATCAAGTTCGATTCCACGAGTGTCTCCATATCCTGGTGTGTCGATGATTGTTAGATCAGTTTTACTCTCTTGTGGATAAAACCCATAAACAGTGATGATGGAGGTCTGACTGTGAGCTGATGTTCGGTCACTCTGATTATCTGTGATCTCAAACCAAACCTTGTCTTCTCTCTGAACACCCAACATGTAGTTGATCATCGCATTAATCAGGGTTGTTTTTCCTGTTCCTGTTTCTCCCACCATCAGAATGGTTTTATGGGGTTTGTTTTTGTCTCTCTCTCCAAAAGTTATTTTTCTATATGGTTCAGACGGATCTAAAGTGTCTGTACTTGTTTTCAGACGATATCGAGCAGGATGTCCATCTTCAATTAAGATGCTTTTTTTGAGGATTTTGTCCATATTGCATAATTCTTGACTTAATCAAGTCATTTTCCCTCTGTAATGTTAAAACAGAGAACATGTTGTTATTATATATCAAGCCCGTAGGCAGGGGGGGTTCGGGTGGTTCGAACGAACCCCCCCTCACTGCCAAAGGTCCAGAATTTAAGTCGTTTTTTTCTTCCATGTGATTATTGTCATCATTGTTTTAATCAATGCTTGTGACAAATATTCTGGGTTTCTGTTTCAAATTAATATGATTATTGTAGTTGGACGTGTGTGTGTGTGCCGCGCGTGCAGTTCAGAGAGAGTTCTCGCAATACACTTTTCAAAGCAACGGTGAAGAAGCATCACCTCTGAATGATAGGGCTGCGGATCGATTCCAAAAAGAATCTATTCCGAGGCTTTGGGAATTGAGAGTCGATTCCAAAGGTTCAAAATGCAAAGGTTGGAATCGATTCCATTAAGGGGATGAATGATCTTACTCGTTGTAGTTTAGGACAAGTAATAAATCTGATTTATGAAATCAATCGACAAAAACAATCAAATTAATTTTTAAGTCATTAAATTCAAGTTCACGCAAACTTTTCCCTCCGCTGCGGCTGTCTGTCATTCTCCATTCAACATCAAACAGCGCGTCGCGTTCGGGTACGACAGTCAACATGATGAAACTCTCTCCAAGATGATTCAATGTTAATATTATATTTACTTGTTCTGTAGATAAAGCTCTATGGTTTCGCATTAAATGACTATTGCTGGACTTTATTGCTGTATCTTAAAGGATAATTCCGGTATTTAACACTTTGAGTCTATTTTCTAGTTTGTTTTGGATGAACTAGAGTGGTGGACTTAGAAATTTTGACAATGGGTCCTGTCTCGACTTTTTGACTATTTTAGGATCACCTCCAAGCGCTTCAGAGTGGCTGTCAACAGGCATACTGAAACATGTCCATAAAACAACACTTAACATTAGCTCTCAAAACTGTGCAACTCACTGAGTGGTTAGTGGTGTTCGTTGATGATCCAAAACAAGTAGCGTAGCGAAATACAGTTTCTGTCGTGTTTTATTTGGCATTTTTTAAAATTCCAGTGATGTCTGTTGGAGCCTCATTGCTCGTTGATATTACTGCGCTCCCGGATACCGAAAGGGGTCTGTTTACATTTGGTTGTAGTCTTTTCGCTCGGTTCTCCGTCTCTCAGAAGGCTAGCGTGAGCAGAGCAACTGCGGCAAAGTGGTTGTCGCCATCAAGTGGTCGGGAGTGTGCTAACGCTTCAGACTCAAATATCCAGCGGAAGTTTATACGCGGTTGTGAGGTATCTGAAAATATAGTTCCACTATAGTAAATAACACGGATTGGAAGCATACATTGCGCCGATATATTTGTTTTAATCATCAACGAACACCACGAATCACTCGGTGAGTTGCACTGTTTTGAGAACTAACGTTAAGGGTTGTTTTAAAGGTGTCCTAGAATGTGAAATTGAATTTATGTTGGCATAGTTAAATAACAAGAGTTCAGTACATGGACATGACATACAGTGAGTCTCAAACACCATTGTTTTCTCCTTATTTAAATCTCGTTTTTAAAAAACACCCCTGAAAAACAGGCGAATCTCCACATAATACCGACTGTGACGCAACAATCGGGTATCACGCCTCCAAAGATTTGCATATCCCACCCCTCAATGACAAGCACTGCACAGCCGAAGCATCGGAACAAGCGAGGATCAGAGAGAAAATGGCAGATCATGGAAATAAATGCTATGTTCCAGGCTGTGCAGGGGATGTGAGGTCTTTTCATACCCTACCCACAGAAAAGAAATGTCAACAGGCGTGGATGATGTTTATATATAATCGGATACCGCAACAGTTTAATTCGAAGTTGTTAGTTTGCTCTGCCCATTTCACCACGGACTTATTTTCCAACCTGGGACAATATCAAGCTTCTCTCAGCGTCTCAAACTGAAGAAGGGGGTAATTCCAACTATATTCCCGCAACCGGTAAGTAGTGATTTTATTAAAGATAATTTACACTGTGTTAGATCCAGCGCAAGATCCTAGTACAGTAACTAATAGCAAACTCCAAGTAACGAGCATAGCTGCTACATAACTAACGTTAAATAGGCTAATTCTCAGTGAACAAACTATACAGAAAGCGGTCAAAGAACAATCCACACCGCGCGAGTTTATCTCTCTTGCCAAACTCGTTATGAAATCAATGACGCTGTTACACTGCACAACGAAGCTCTTACTGTATGTCATCGTTTGCATTGGTGAAAGCATGAGAGAGAGAAACTGCGTTGTCTCGCGATCAACAAACTGTCATCTGCTCAATGCTAATCACAGCAACATTTTATGTGATGGGAATATATCTAAATACTTTAAAAACATCTCATGATTCGTTAATCTCGATAGTTGTAATAGTTAAAATGTACAGAACAGCTGTAGTGAAAGTATTCGAGAGAGTTTCACGTGTCATATTTCATATGCAAGCAGGTCAGCCAATCACAGCAGTGGCCGGTTCTCACAGCAGACACGCCCCTTCAAACAGAGTGTTCAAATCAGAGACTAAAATCAGGCTAGGAAAAATGCCTTTTATTTCTAAATTATGACTATTTTTGATCTAAAAAACATACTAACATTATAAGGGCAACCCAGGAAACACTATAAAATAATAAAAAAAACCATTCTAGGGCATCTTTAAGGACATGTTTCAGTATGCCTGTAGACAACCACTCTGAAGCGCTCCGAGGCAAACCTAAAATAGTCAAAATGTCGAGACAGGACCCATTGTCAAAATTTCTAAGTACACCACTCTAGTTCATCCAAAACAAACTAGAAAATAGACTCAAAGTGTTAAATACCGGAATTATCCTTTAACCAAATTTAAAACTGTTAAAAGAAAAGGCTCAATAAACTATTATATAGATAGATGGTAAAAAATGCAGCTCGAAATGCATCAGATTGATGCTTTAAAATATGAAATATTTAAAATTTTCTCACGGGGGAGCATGCCCCCGGACCCCCCTAAGGGTAATATCCTTCTCACCTGGGGGAGGAGTTATATATATATATATATTTTTTTTTAATTAAAAGGATTTCTAGATTTCATCCACTCAATACCACTCAATAGTCTACAATATAATAGCCATATAAACGTAGCGTAATTATAATAATAAAATATTTTAGGTGCATCAAAAAGCGTGCTCGTTAACCTGCGGACAAGCTAATCCAGCACAAAAATTGGTGCATAAAAGGTCACCAAAATGAAGTATTTGACCCTCATAATTAAATACAAAAGGAGGAAAAAAAACTGCAAAAAGGTCCACTTTTTGAAAAAAAGAACCCCCCCTTTCAATAGGCTGGCTACGGACCTGTATATGCAAGATTTTTTTTAGCTAGTTATGAAGCAAAAGTACATTTAATATGGTTAATTCATGTCTTTATGATAAACATTTTAATGTATAGTTATTTATTGTTCAAACTATTTCATAACTTTTGTATAAAAGTGTATACCAGCAACCAGTCGAAATGGTAAACCTTTGTAATTTAATTCAATTTTGATTTCCAATTATTATTTTTCTCAAAAGTTGTATGAAAAATGTAAAAATGGTGTGCAGAAAATCAAAGATGCATGCGTATATTTTAATATACAAATTAAATATACAGGATTAATAAAGACAAAAATTTGCAGATTTGCTGGTAACTTTTTATATGCACGAGTAAGTCAAATGTAGAGCTTTTTGTCCATCTGTCCTATCATGTCCATTACTTTAATAAAAATAGGTATTGTATGTCACAAAAACATTTGGTTTGCATTGGTTTGCATGAGACAAACATCAATTCCTGACAATTATCTATCTATAAATAATTGATGCCCTAAAAGAAAAAAAAGAAAAAGAAAACAATATTAAATAGCGAATGGTAAAACACATTGACATCACTTGATTTAAAGTTACACTCTTGGCTCTGTTGCTCTTGGATGCAGTTTTTGGGCTTGGTCTGGCCACCATGGAAATTACTCTACATCTCTTAAAGATCAGACAATATTCAAGCATGCAAAAATCCCATAAATGCAGGAAAGGAGCGGGGAAATAGAATGCTAAACTTTCTTTTTAATACTATTAATAATAAATTAAAGACAAAAGCTTACTTAAAAAATAGTGGATAATGATGTAGTCTTTCCCTTCTGTAAACTGTTGAGATATCGGTTATTCGGTTATTAACTCTTTCAGAAGCTGATCTTGTAGCAGTTTGAGGCTAAGTAAAGAAAATAAACATTAAATAAAGTTTCCGAAAAATTACTAAATAAAAAACTAAATAATAATAAAAAAAAAAGAGTTATTTTTCATGGGAACAATAAAAACGTATCATATTTATTTATATTCACAGAGTTGTGTATTTGCAGTAAATAATGTAGAAATATTGATACAGATATCACAATTCATTATTACTAAATTTAATGACAAATCCTATACAATAAATTTTTATTGCATACTATTTATAAATATACAAATTGATATATACTTTGTGTATAACATTTTATCCTTATATCACACTGCGAATAATGTCTTCAGTCATCAGACATAATTCAGCTTAAGGCTATAATTCAGTTCAAAATTCATTAAAATGGATCTACTCACAATGTGATGTTTTGATCAGTCCGTCCTTCCTCAGCGCACACTCAGAATCTGCAGACTACTGCAGCAGAAAACCTATTTATACTGAGGCAACACCCTTTTCTGAAGGTCATGTGATTTATAGGAACATATCTTTATTTATTTATTTTTATTTTATTTATTTTATACACAATGGTCTAAGTAGACTATGATAAACAAAACTCAGCATGAGGTTGTTTAATATTATTAGTAGTAATTTAGTTTGACAAAGCAAACAGCTGATGTGAAATGTTCCCTCTGGATAAAAATCATAAAGGATTGGAAAGAGTCCGATTTTTTTCCAAAGGGTGAAGCAGAAATCATTCTCAATTCGAATCACCAGGGGCCAAAAAGTGTGGTGCCAAATATTAAGCACGTTCAGTAGACAACTTAAATAATATTTTATATATTAATCTTTTATTATAATTTTAATAGATTAATATATATGTCAGAGTGCCCTTTCATAGTCACTACGAGTTACGTCGTGACGACGAATGGGGTTTCGCTTAGAAAACATCTCAACTTCGAGAAATAAAACGAGCCAATGGCAAAGAAATTTGCATAGTGTAACCTTCCAGTTAGAATACATCCTACATGAACCACTGAGTGTTACGAACTGCTCCGAGACTTGGAGGTGAAGATCCAAATGCAGCTTTAATATAGAATAGTCGTACAGGCAGGGTCAAGAATCAGCAGACAGGACAATGGAGATTACACAGAGAGAATCCAAGAAACAGGCAGAGGTCAGGGCAGGCAGCAATAATCAGTCCAAGAACAATCCAAAGTCAAAAACAGAAAAACAAACACGGGAAACCGCTCGGAAATGCAGATACACAGAACAACACGACTTCGCGGTGAGTGAATGAATGAACGAACAGGTATAAATAGACAGACTAACAGGATGATATGAGACAGGTGAATGCAATCAGTGAGTGAGGTACAGGTGAATGTGATCAGTGATGGTGAGTCCGGGCAGTGAGTTCTGGGAAATGTAGTTTGTGAGTGATAATAGTCTTATTTGGAGTGCCCTCTGGTGGCTCTCAAGGGCACTCCAGCTGCTGACCGTTACACTGAGCCACTGCCGCCAGGGCTGGACTGGCCATCGGGCATTTCGGGCATTTGCCCGGTGGGCCGACGTGCTATTTGAGCCGATACATCTCAAACTTAAAAAAATTAAAAAAAAATTTTTTTTTATCTGACCGGCCCATAAAACTCGTACATCGGCGGCCCATTCGTTTAGTTTTGATCAATTGGCGGCGCTGGGATCTTTGTACCGGTGCATTGGACAAAAAAAGTCAGTAGGTTTTGTTTTTCTCAGACCGGCCAATGAAACGCGTAGATCGGCGGCCCATTGGTTATTTTCTTGATTGACACTGGGCTGGGCCAATCACATCTTGAAACACCTCACCCTTTGGGCTCTGAGCGAGCGCGAGCCGGCAGTATCTGTTTAAATCGTCAGAGCGATGGAGAAGAAACGCAAGAAAAGTGCAGGGAAATAGCGTGAAAAAAGAATCAGGCCCTTCAAGTGGCTGATGAGGAGCGAGGAGGATCAGGAGAGAAAATATAGCTGCGAGCAGCGATTACGGGCCCAAGCCGGTGGCACCGCAACCCTGGTGCACCAGGGTGGCGGTACCGCCGGCTTTGGCCCTTCATCGCTGCTCGCAGCTATATTCATATATATATACATATATATATATATATATATATATATATATATATATATATATATATATATATATATATAAAGCCGGTGGCTCGCCACCCTCGTGCCATTAGGGTTATTGTGCACGACGTGAAACAAAATATCTGCTCGCTATCTGCCGAACGGCTCTGGTAGTTCTGCTTCAGCACTGATGATGTTGTAGATATAGTGTGCTCCGCTTGGTCTGGATTATTCGGGATTTTTTATTTTATACAGAAATAAGTTAGTGTTGATTAAAATGAAGGAAAACAAATATATTGATCTGAAATATAGCACATTATTTTTACATTTATTTAGGTTCAATTACCAAACATACAATCTTAATTTAATTTAAAGCAAACAATACATTTAAAATACATGGGTTGTATGAAAATAAAAATAATGAAAATAGAGACTAGTAGGTTAAAATGATTAAATGTTAAAACGGCTTGCCATATTGGCTCAGAGAGAGAGAGAGAGAAAATGACATTTTAGATACTAGCTATTAATAGATACTAGTATTTATTCAATAAATACTAGTACTAAGTCATTAGATACTAGTACCTATTAAATAGATACCAGTACTTATTCATTAGCTACTAATACGTATTCAAAAGAATATCTAAAGAATACGCACTAGTATCTAAAGAATAAGCACTAGTCGCTAATGAATAAGTACTAGTACTTAATGGAATAGATACTAATATCTAAAAAATAAGTACTAGCAGTAGCATGAAAATAGAGACTTCGTATCTCCAGAGCCTGTCTAACTTGTCCGCTTGTCCGGGACAAATGGATTTTTGAAGGACAAGTAAAAGAAAATTTTACTTGCCCGAACGGACAAGTCAAGTAGCCTGATTAGAACATCAATAACAAACAAAATACATAACTAGGGAATCACTAAACCGAGAGAATGATTCTGATTTTATTACATTTATTGTATGTTGTTGCGATCGATTGTGGATAATAAATAGGTTGCGCTGTTGACGCTCGCGCAGCCTCTCGAGGAGAAATATATATGAGCGCAGCACACACACACACACTCAGTTAACAACATACTGTAACTGCCTCTAAAAATCTAAATGTGGAGTTTCTATATTTTAACATATGTGTTAAGCAGCCTCAATTGTTTTTCCTGAATACCATATCAAAATGTGACATTGATTTCCTACAACAGTTCAATAAACAGTTAAAATGTAGTCACTTACATTTTAGATGTAATATTGGCTGTTTTTCTTCTGTTCCAGCAGCGAAAATAGTTCCAAACAAAAATCACAGCAGAACCACGGCGCATCTCACAGGAACACTCATTGTTTTCATTACTGAATGATTCAGCATTTTGACCCGAATCGGTTCGGTTGAGTCAAAGATTCAATGAGCCATTCCTAAACATCTGTCTCATTCTTGAATGAATCAACCGTTTAAACGAATCGTTTGAATGAATGAATAAATGACTCACTCATTAATACGGCCGCCTGCCGCCACCTATTGGCAATTTAGTGTTATGTTTATAAGTAGCCTAGTATACTTCTTTCCACTGTTTCTTATTTGTACATTTAAATCAATTTCATAACATTATTTTATGCAATTGTAATTTTTCAGTGTAAATGATTTAATTTGATCAGCCCTACCTAGGGTAACAGTAGCCTATGCTTCATCTTTCATTTTAAATTCCTAAATTTGATCAATAAATTCAATTATTTAGAATAATAAGACACTAATAGGACATTTAATAATATTGGGGGAGGGGATGCCCTTCATGGGACACTATTATGCGACAGTATCGCACTTTAAGATATATAACTAACACCGTATTGCATTTAGGGTGATTGATAACATACATAATATTCAATATTCTTAGTCAATATCCACAACATTCAATGCAGATATTACAATATGCCGATTTAAATATCAAAGCTGATTGAACACTGATGAGAATATTGCTTCAGAATAAATAAATAAATAAATAAATAAATAAATAAATAAATAAATAAATAAATAAATAAATAAATCCGGACAAGCAACTTTTTTCTCAGACAAGTGAATGTCAGATTTACTTGTCCGGAGGACAAGCACATGAAAAAAAAAAAAAAAAAAAAAAATGTATGCTCTCTCTCTCTCTCTCTCTCTCTCTCTCTCTCTCTCTCTCTCTCTCTCTCTCTCTCTCTCTCTCTCTCTCTCTCTCTCTCTCACACACACACACACACACACACATCAAGTCTTTTAAATATACTATTGCCACCCACCGTCAATTTGATGTGTGTGTGGGTTGGTTTATGTGATTTATGAGGACACAAATTTGTATAATAGCATGTGTATTACACTGGTATTACAACTTATGGGTGGTTTATGAGGACATTTCAAAAGTCCTCATAAATCAAATGGCTTGAAAAACATAAAAAACAATGTTTTATTAAAAAAATTTAAATGCAGCATGTCTGTTATATGCCTTTATTAAAAAAACGTATTTAAAAAATACAAGGCTTAAGACATTTATTTTCTTTTTAATGAAGGCCAAACCACACAGCAGTGAAATGGTTAATATAGCCCCACTCCCCCTCCCCTTCCCACACTCACAGACACACACACAGAGAGCAGGCACATAGCCCCACTCCCCCCCCCCTTCCCACACTCACAGACACACACACACAGAGAGCAGTCACAGAGACGTAGGCTCAGAGAGAAATGACCATATTCAAACCAAAATATCTGACTTCCTCTTGGTTATTGCTAATGACTGTAAATTAGAAAGTTGTCTGGCTGGAGGAGAACTATATAAATACAGATTTTTGTAACTCTAGATGAAACTAACCCCCCACTTTTGTCAAAAGGTGGCGCTACTGAGTCCCTGCACCACGCCCGTTTCTGAAACTATGCACATGTCACCTGGCTAATAAATGTGATCTGTCTGTCGAGTTTCATGCAATTTTAAGCAATTTCAGGCATGCTAAGAGTCTCAAAAGCATCCAAAAAGAATATTAAAGTTTGATGGATTGCCACAGCAACAGTTTCAAAGATATCAAGAATCCATTCACAGGTCTTCATCTGCCGTGTATTTACATTATACAGATGAAGTTTGAAGCAAATCGGGTAAAAATAAGAGGGTGATTTCAAAGCATTTTGAAAGTGACACACTTCCTGCTGCCAGTTGGTGGCGCTATAACTTTGACTCACAATAGTCACATCCATGTGATCGGGCTCTTACAACGAACACACTGCTGAAGTTTCATCAAGATCAGTTAATGTATGCAGTAGTTATGACACACTTCCCGTTTCACGTTTCTCGCCATAATTTCGTTTCCTCGCCACGGCCAAACCGTTCGAGATATCAAAAATCCCCTCGCAAACTTTCATCCTCAATGTCTTGACTTCACGCTGACCGAGTTTCGTGCCGTGTGTTTGAATTCTCTAGGAGGAGTACTTCACATTCCATTGCATGCGTTTTCCAAACAAGCCTAAATAGCCGACTTCCTGTTGGGCTGGGGTAAAAAGTTAGAGTGCGAAGTATATATGAAACGATGAGATCTACATGTGTACCGAGTTTCATTTTATTACATGCAAGCGTGTTTGATTTATGGACCATGTTTTCGGACCCCGTTCCAGGGGGCGCTGTCGAGCCCCCCTGCCACGCCCGGGTACCATCTTCAGCCCGGCCCTGATGGCCGCGGGTTCTGACATGTGTGCAAAGTTTCAAGAGTTTTTGAGCATGTTAAGGCCTCCAAAAGTGTCCAAAAGGTAGTAAAAAAAAAAAAATAATAATAATAATAATAAATATAGCTGCGAGCAGCGATTACGGGCCCAAGCCGGTGGCACCGCAACCCTGGTGCACCAGGGTGGCGGTACCGCCGGCTTTGGCCCTTCATCGCTGCTCGCAGCTATATTTATATATATATATATATAAAGCCGGTGGCCACCCTGGTGCCTTAGGGTTATTGTGCACGAAGTGACACAAAATATCTGCTCGCTATCTGCCGAACGGCTCTGGTAGTCCCGCTTCAGCACTGATGATGTTGTAGAAATAGTGTGCTCTGGTTGGTCTGGATTATTCAGGATTTATTATTTTATACAGAAATAAGTTATTTATAATTCAGATGAGAATAAAGTTAGTGTTGATTAAAATGAAGGAAAACAAATATATTGATCTGAAATATAGCACATTCATTTTACATTTATTTAGGTTCAATTACCAAACATACAATCTTAATTTAATTTAAAGCAAACAATACATTTAAAATACATGGGTTGTATGCACATTAAAATATATATATATATATATATATATATCCAAAAAGACAAGGCTTAAAAACTCTTGTCACTGTAACAGACACAATCTCTCTCTCACACACACACACACACACACACACACACACACACACACACACACACACACACACACACACACACACACACACACACACACACACACGTCAAGTCACTTACATTTTAGATGCAATATTTAATAAGCAGAAAAATCGAATTTTCTGCTCTGAAAATATAAATAAGCATACAAATTGAATAAGCACTTTGAATATTCTAAACAGAATAAGCACTAGTCGTTAATGAATAAGTACTAGTACTTAATGGAATAGATACTAATATCTAAAAAATAAGTACTAGTAGCATGAAAATAGAGACTTCGTATTTCCAGAGCCCGTCTAACTTGTCCGCTTGTCCGGGACAAATGGATTTTTGAAGGACAAGTAAAAGAGAATTTTACTTGCCCGAACGGACAAGTCAAGTAGCCTGATTAGAACATCAATAACAAACAAAATACATAACTAGGGAATCACTAAACCGAGAGAATGATTCTGATTTTATTACATTTATTGTATGTTGTTGCGATGGATTGTGGATAATAAATAGGTTGCGCTGTTGACGCTCGCGCAGCCTCTCGAGGAGAAATCTATATGAGCGCAGCACACACACACACTCAGTTAACAACATACTGTAACTGCCTCTAAAAATCTAAATGTGGAGTTTCTATATTTTAACATATGTGTTAAGCAGCCTCAATTGTTTTTCCTGAATACCATATCAAAATGTGACATTGATTTCCTACAACAGTTCAATAAACAGTTAAAATGTAGTCACTTACATTTTAGATGTAATATTGGCTGTTTTTCTTCTGTTCCAGCAGCGAAAATAGTTCCAAACAAAAATCACAGCAGAACCACGGCGCATCTCACAGGAACACTCATTGTTTTCATTACTGAATGATTCAGCATTTTGACCCGAATCGGTTCGGTTGAGTCAAAGATTCAATGAGCAATTCCTAAACATGTGTCTCATTCTTGAATGAATCAACCGTTTAAACGAATCGTTTGAATGAATGAATAAATGACTCACTCATTAATACGGCCGCCTGCCGCCACCTATTGGCAATTTAGTGTTATGTTTATAAGTAGCCTAGTATACTTCTTTCCACTGTTTCTTATTTGTACATTTAAATCAATTTCATAACATTATTTTATGCAATTGTAATTTTTCAGTGTAAATGATTTAATTTGATCAGCCCTACCTAGGGTAACAGTAGCCTATGCTTCATCTTTCATTTTAAATTCCTAAATTTGATCAATAAATTCAATTATTTAGAATAATAAGACACTAATAGGACATTTAATAATATTGGGGGAGGGGGTGCCCTTCATGGGACACTATTATGCGACAGTATCGCACTTTAAGATATATAACTAACACCGTATTGCATTTAGGGTGATTGATAACATACATAATATTCAATATTCTTAGTCAATATCCACAACATTCAATGCAGATATTACAATATGCCGATTTAAATATCAAAGCTGATTGAACACTGATGAGAATATTGCTTCAGAATAAATAAATAAATAAATAAATAAATCCGGACAAGCAACTTTTTTCTCAGACAAGTGAATGACAGATTTACTTGTCCGGAGGACAAGCACATGAAAAAAAAAAAAAAAAAAAAAAAAAATTATGCTCTCTCTCTCTCTCTCTCTCTCTCTCACACACACACACATCAAGTCTTTTAAATATACTATTGCCACCCACCGTCAATTTGATGTGTGTGTGGGTTGGTTTATGTGATTTATGAGGACACAAATTTGTATAATGGCATGTGTATTACACTGGTATTACAACTTATGGGTGGTTTATGAGGACATTTCAAAAGTCCTCATAAATCAAATGGCTTGAAAAACATAAAAAACAATGTTTTATTAAAAAAATTTAAATGCAGCATGTCTGTTATATGCCTTTATTAAAAAAACGTATTTAAAAAATACAAGGCTTAAGACATTTATTTTCTTTTTAATGAAGGCCAAACCACACAGCAGTGAAATGGTTAATATAGCCCCACTCCCCCTCCCCCTTCCCACACTCACAGACACACACACACACACACACACAGAGAGCAGTCACAGAGACGTAGGCTCAGAGAGAAATGACCATATTCAAACCAAAATATCTGACTTCCTCTTGGTTATTGCTAATGACTGTAAATTAGAAAGTTGTCTGGCTGGAGGAGAACTATATAAATACAGATTTTTGTAACTCTAGATGAAACTAACCCCCCACTTTTGTCAAAAGGTGGCGCTACTGAGTCCCTGCACCACGCCCGTTTCTGAAACTATGCACATGTCACCTGGCTAATAAATGTGATCTGTCTGTCGAGTTTCATGCAATTTTAAGCAATTTCAGGCATGCTAAGAGTCTCAAAAGCATCCAAAAAGAATATTAAAGTTTGATGGATTGCCACAGCAACAGTTTCAAAGATATCAAGAATCCATTCATAGGTCTTCATCTGCCGTGTATTTACATTATACAGATGAAGTTTGAAGCAAATCGGGTAAAAATAAGAGGGTGATTTCAAAGCATTTTGAAAGTGACACACTTCCTGCTGCCAGTTGGTGGCGCTATAACTTTGACTCACAATAGTCACATCCATGTGATCGGGCTCTTACAACGAACACACTGCTGAAGTTTCATCAAGATCAGTTAATGTATGCAGTAGTTATGACACACTTCCCGTTTCACGTTTCTCGCCATAATTTCGTTTCCTCGCCACGGCCAAACCGTTCGAGATATCAAAAATCCCCTCGCAAACTTTCATCCTCAATGTCTTGACTTCACGCTGACCGAGTTTCGTGCCGTGTGTTTGAATTCTCTAGGAGGAGTACTTCACATTCCATTGCATGCGTTTTCCAAACAAGCCTAAATAGCCGACTTCCTGTTGGGCTGGGGTAAAAAGTTAGAGTGCGAAGTATATATGAAACGATGAGATCTACATGTGTACCGAGTTTCATATTATTTCATGCAAGCGTTTTTTATTTATGGACCATGTTTACGGACCCCGTTCCAGGGGGCGCTGTCGAGCCCCCTGCCACGCCCGGGTACCATCTTCAGCCCGGCCCTGATGGCCGCGGGTTCTGACATGTGTGCAAAGTTTCAGGAGTTTTTGAGCATGTTAAGGCCTCCAAAAGTGTCCAAAAGGTAGTAAAAAAAAAAAAAAAAAAATAATAATAATAATAATAATAATAATAATAAATATATATATATATATATATATATATATATATATATATATATATATATATATATATATAAATATATATATATAAATATATATATATATATATATATATATATATATATATATATATATATATATATATATAAATATAGCTGCGAGCAGCGATTACGGGCCCAAGCCGGTGGCACCGCAACCCTGGTGCCTTTAGGGTTATTGTGCATGACGTGACACAAAATATCAAAATATCTGCTCGCTATCTGGCCAACGGCTCTGGTAGTTCCACTTCTGATGATGTTGTAGAAATAGTGCACTCTGGTTGGTCTGGATTATTCTGGATTTTTTATTTTATACAGAAATAAGTTATTTATAATTCAGATGAGAATAAAGTTAGTGTTGATTAAAATGAAGGGAAACAAACATATTGATCTGAAATATAGCACATTAATTTAAAATTCATGTAGGTTCAATTACCAAACATACAATCGTAAATTAAAGCAAACAATACATTTAAAATATATGGGTTGTAGCCTATGCATATTTTGTAATAAAAAAAAGATAGCACACGATGCAAGATGCCTGTTGTCCTCCAGCAAAACAAACGAGGCAGCTACATCGTTCATCGTCTCGTTCGTCAAACTGAACTATAATACATATAAAAGTCTTTTTTGTTTTTTTGTCATTTAGGACACTTTTATTCATATACACACACATACAAGTGTATGCATTCATGCACGCACACACCACATGATACGTTAAAGAGTAGCCTAACTTCCATCCGCCTCCCTAGTTTCATTAAAAATCATCCCCAATCTCCTCTTCTGCTCCACTTCTTTCGCCATGTATTTGTTCGTTTCTTTTATCATTTTATGCAATCCAAAACACTCCACGTTAACCTGCCGCGTTTCGTATCTCCAGAGCCTGTCTAACTTGTCCGCTTGTCCGGCACAAATGGATTTTTGAAGGACAAGTAAAAGAGAATTTTACTTGCCCGAACGTACAAGTCAAGTAGCCTGATTAGAGCATCAATAACAAACAAAATACATAACTAGGGAATCACTAAACCGAGAGAATGATTCTGATTTTATTACATTCATTGTATGTTGTTGCGATCGATTGTGGATAATAAATAGGTTGCTCTGTTGACGCTCGCGCAGCCACTCAAGGAGAAATCTATATGAGCGCAGCCACACACACACACACACACACACACACACACACACACACACACACACACACACACACACACACACACACACACACACACACACACACACACACACACACACACACACACACACACACACACACACACACACACACTCAGTTAACAACATACTGTAACTGCCTTTAAAAATCTAAATGTGGAGTTTCTATATTTTAACATATGTGTTAAGCAGCCTCAATTATTTTTCCTGAATACCATATCAAAATGTGACATTAATTTCCTACAACAGTTCAATAAACAGTTACAATTTAGTCACTTACATTTTAGATGTAATATTGGCTGTTTTTCTTCTGTTCCAGCAGCGAAAATAGTTCCAAACAAAAATCACAGCAGAACCACGGCACATCTCGCAGGAACACTCATTGTTTTCATTACTGAATGATTCAGCATTTTGACTCGAATCGGTTCAGTTGAGTCAAAGATTCAATGACCCATTCTTAAACATCTGTCTCATTCTTAAATGAATCAACCGTTTAAACGAATCGTTTGAATGAATGAATAAATGACTCACTCATTAATACGGCCGCCTGCCGCCACCTATTGGCAGTTTAGTGTTATGTTTATAAGTAGCCTAGTATACTTCTTTCCACTGTTTCTTATTTGTACATTTAAATCAATTTCATAACATTATTTTATGCAATTGTAATTTTTCAGTGTAAATGATTTAATTTGATCAGCCCTACCTAGGGTAACAGTAGCCTATGCTTCATCTCTCATTTTAAATTCCTAAATTTGATCAATAATCAATATTTATAACAGTCTGTTTTATTTTGAGCCTTGAATTGGACTCTCAAGGGTTGGCTTTCTAAATATGTATGTGTTATTATGTGTCTATTCAGAATGACTTATGAGCAGAAACCTTTTTATTTTGGATATGTCAGGAATGCATCACTAGCCAAAATTGGGGATGACTAGAAAGGGCAAATAAGCTTTAAAATCAAGAGAACAATAGGACACAATTTGACACAAGAGGGCAGTATAGCCCTATTTATGATTTTGAGTTTCACCCGAAGAGATTCTAAAAGAATGGTAAAGTTTGATGTGTTGCCACGGCAACAGTATCTAAGATATCAATAATCCTTTCACAGGTCTACATCTGCCGTGTGTTTACATTATACACATAAAGTTTGAAGCAAATTGGGTAAAAATAAGAGGGTGATTTCAAAGCATTTAGGAAGTGACACACTTCCTGCTGCCAGTTGGTGGCGCTATAACTTTGACTCACAATAGTCGCATCCATGTGATCGGGCTCTTACAGCGAACACACTGCTGAAGTTTCATCAAGATCAGTTAATGTATGCAGAAGTTATAACACACTTCCTGTTTTCATTATTCGCCATAAATTCGTTTCCTCGCCACGGCCAAACCGTTCGAGATATCAAAAATCCCCTGGCAATTTTTCATCCTCAATGTCTTGACTTCGTGCACACCGAGTTTCGTGGCGATTGGTTGAATTCTCTAGGATTAGTATATCGAATTCCAGGGGCATACGCTTCCAAACAAACGATAATAGCCGACTTCCTGTTGGGCTGGGGTAAAAAGTAAAAGTACAAAGGATATATGAACCGATGAGATCTATATGTGTAGCGAGTTTCATATTATTACATGCAAGCGTGTTTGATTTATGGACCAATATTTTGGACCCCGTTCCAGGGGGCGCTGTCGAGCCCCCCTGCCACGCCCGGATACCAGCTTCAGCCCGGCCCTGATGGCCACGTGTTCTGACCCGTGTGCAAAGTTTCAAGAGTTTTTGAGCACGTTAAGGGCCCCAAAAGTGCGCTGAGAGTCTCAAAAGCATCCAAAAATAATATTAAAGTTTGATGCGTTGTCACGGCAACAGTATCTAAGATATCAATAATCCTTTCTCAGGTCTACATCTGCCGTGTGTTTACACTATACACATAAAGTTTGAAGCAAATCGGGTAAAAATAAGAGGGTGATTTCAAAGCATTTAGGAAGTGACACACTTCCTGCTGCCAGTTGGTGGCGCTATAACTTTGACTCACAATAGTCGCATCCATGTGATCGGGCTCTTACAGTGAACACACTGCTGAAGTTTCATCAAGATCAGTTAATGTATGCTGAAGTTATAACACACTTCCTGTTTTCATTATTCGCCATAAATTCGTTTCCTCGCCACGGCCAAACCGTTCGAGATATCAAAAATTCCCTGGCAATTTTTCATCCTCAATGTCTTGACTTCGTGCACACCGAGTTTCGTGGCGATTGGTTGAATTCTCTAGGATTAGTATATCGAATTCCAGGGGCATACGCTTCCAAACAAACGATAATAGCCGACTTCCTGTTGGGCTGGGGTAAAAAGTAAAAGTACAAAGGATATATGAACCGATGAGATCTATATGTATAGCGAGTTTCATATTATTACATGCAAGCGTGTTTGATTTATGGACCAAGTTTTCGGACCCCCTTCCAGGGGGCGCTGTCGAGCCCCCCTGCCACGCCCGGGTACCAGCTTCAGCCCGGCCCTGATGGCCGCGGTTTCTGACCCGTGTGCAAAGTTTCAAGAGTTTTTGAGCATGTTAAGGGCCCCAAAAGTGCGCTAAGAATCTCAAAAGTATCCAAAAAGAATATTAAAGTTTGATGCGTTGTCACGGCAACAGCATCTAAGATATCAACAATCCTTTCACAGGTCTACATCTGGCGTGTGTCTACATTATACACATCAAGTTTGAAGCAAATCGGGTAAAGCCTGTTTGATTTATGGACCAAGTTTTCGGACCCCATTCCAGGGGGCGCTGTCGAGCCCCCCTGCCACGCCCGGGTACCAGCTTCAGCCCGGCCCTGATGGCCGCGGTTTCTGACCTGTGTGCAAAGTTTCAAGAGTTTTTGAGCATGTTAAGGGCCCCAAAAGTGCGCTAAGAATCTCAAAAGTATCCAAAAAGAATATTAAAGTTTGATGCGTTGTCACGGCAACAGCATCTAAGATATCAACAATCCTTTCACAGGTCTACATCTGGCTTGTGTCTACATTATACACATCAAGTTTGAAGCAAATAGGGTAAAGCGTGTTGGATATATGGACCAAATTGTCGGACCCGTTCAAGGGGGCGCTGTCGAGCCCCCCTGCCACGCCCGGGTACCAGCTTCAGCCTGGCCCTGATGGCCGCGGGTTTTGTCCTGTGTGCAAAGTTTCAAGAGTTTTCGAGCACGTTAAGAACCCCAAAAGTGCCCGAAAGCATAAAAAAGCATGAAAAAGCTTAAAAAAAGGAATATTAATGTTTGATGCATTGCCATGGCAACAGTGTCTAAGATATCAATAATCCTTTCACAGGTCTACATCTGGCATGTGTCTACATTATGCACATGAAGTTTGAAGCAAATCGGGTAAAAATAAGAGGGTGATTTAAAAGCATTTTGGAAGTGACACACTTCCTGCTGCCAGTTGGTGGCGCTATAACTTTGACTCACAATAGTCACATCCATGTGATCGGGCTCTTACAACGAACACACTGCTGAAGTTTCATCAAGATTAGTTAATGTATGCAGTAGTTATAACACACTTCCTGTTTCACGTTTCTCGCCATAATTTCGTTTCCTCGCCACGGCCAAACCGTTCGAGATATCAAAAATCCCCTGGCAATTTTTCATCCTCAGTGTCTTGACTTCATGCACACCGAGTTTCGTGCCGTGTGTTTGAATTCTCTAGGAGGAGTGTTTCACATTCCATTGCATGCGTTTTCCAAACAACCCTTAATAGCCGACTTCCTGTTGGGCTGGGGTAAAAAGTTAGAGTGCGAAGTATATATGAAACGATGAGATCTACATGTGTACCGAGTTTCATATTATTACATGCAAGCGTGTTTGATTTATGGACCATGTTTTCGGACCCCGTTCCAGGGGGCGCTGTCGAGCCCCCCTGCCACGCCCGGGTACCATCTTCAGCCCGGCCCTGATGGCCGCGGGTTCTGACATGTGTGCAAAGTTTCAGGAGTTTTTGAGAATTTTAAGGCCTCCAAAAGTGTCCAAAAGGTAGAAGAAAAATAATAATAAATATAGCTGCGAGCAGCGATTACGGGCCCAAGCCGGTGGCACCGCAACCCTGGTGCACCAGGGTGGCGGTACCGCCGGCTTTGGCCCTTCATCGCTGCTCGCAGCTATATTTATATATATATATATATATATATATAAGCCGGTGGCACCGCCACCCTGGTGCCTTTAGGGTTATTGTGCACGACGTGACAAAATATCTGCTCGCTATCTGCCGAACGGCTCTGGTAGTCCCGCTTCAGCACTGATGATGTTGTAGAAATAGTGCGCTCTGGTTGGTCTGGATTATTCAGGATTTATTATTTTATACAGAAATAAGTTATTTATAATTCAGATGAGAATAAAGTTAGTGTTGATTAAAATGAAGGAAAACAAATATATTGATCTGAAATATAGCACATTCATTTTACATTTATTTAGGTTCAATTACCAAATATACAATCTTAATTTAATTTAAAGGAAACAATACATTTAAAATACATGGGTTGTATGCACATCTTTTTTAATAAAAAAATATATATATCCAAAAAGACAAGGCTTAAAAACTCTTGTCACTGTAACAGACACAATCTCTCTCTCTCTCACACACACACACACACACACACACACACACACACACACACACAACACACACACAACACACACACACACACACACACACACACACACACACACACACACACACACACACACACACACACGTCAAGTCACTTACATTTTAGATGCAATATTGAATAAGCAGAAAAATCGGATTTTCTGCTCTGAAAATATAAATAAGCATACAAATTGAATAAGCACTTTGAATATTCTAAACAGAATAAGCACTACTCGCTAATGAATAAGTACTAGTACTTAATGGAATAGATACTAATATCTAAAAAATAAGTACTAGTAGCATGAAAATAGAGACTAGTATGTTAAAATGATTAAATGTTAAAACGGCTTGCCATATTGGCTCAGAGAGAGAGAGAGAGAGAGAGAGAGAAAATGACATTTTAGATAATAGTAACTATTAAAATATACTAGTACTTATTCATTAGCTACTAATACGTATTCAAAAGAATATCTAAAGAATAAGCACTAGTATCTAAAGAATAAGCACTAGTCGCTAATGAATAAGTACTAGTACTTAATGGAATAGATACTAGTATCGAAAAAATAAGTACTAGTAGCATGAAAATAGAGACTAGTAGATTAAAATGATTAAATGTTAAAACGGCTTGCCATATTGGCTCAGAGCATCAAAAGCATCAAACAAGAATATTAAAGTTTGATGCGTTGCCACGGCAACAGTATCTAAGATATCAATAATCCTTTCTCAGGTCTACATCTGCCGTGTGTTTACATTATACACATAAAGTTTGAAGCAAATTGGGTAAAAATAAGAGGGTGATTTCAAAGCATTTAGGAAGTGACACACTTCCTGCTGCCAGTTGGTGGCGCTATAACTTTGACTCACAATAGTCACATCCATGTGATCGGACACTTACACCGAACACACTGCTGAAGTTTCATCAAGATCAGTTAATGTATGCAGAAGTTATAACACACTTCCTGTTTCCATTATTCGCCATAAATTCGTTTCCTCGCCACGGCCAAACCGTTCGAGATATCAAAAATCCCCTGGCAATTTTTCATCCTCAATGTCTTGACTTCATGCTGACTGAGTTTCGTGGCGATTGGTTGAATTCTCTAGGAGTAGTATATCGAATTCCAGGGGCATACGCTTTCAAACAAACCATAATAGCCGACTTCCTGTTGGGCTGGGGTAAAAAGTAAAAGTACAAAGGATATATGAATCGATGAGATCTATATGTGTACCAAGTTTCATATTATTACATGCAAGCGTGTTTGATTTATGGACCAAGTTTTCGGACCCCGTTCCAGGGGGCGCTGTCGAGCCCCCCTGCCACGCCCGGGTACCAGCTTCAGCCCGGCCCTGATGGCCGCGGGTTCTGACCCGTGTGCAAAGATTCAAGAGTTTTTGAGCACGTTAAGGGTCCCAAAGGTGCGCTGAGAGTCTCAAAAGTATCCAAAAAGAATATTAAAGTTTGATGCATTGTCACGGCAACAGCATCTAAGATATCAACAATCCTTTCACAGGTCTACATCTGGCGTGTGTCTACATTATACACATCAAGTTTGAAGCAAATCGGGTAAAGCCTGTTTGATTTATGGACCAAGTTTTCGGACCCCGTTCCAGGGGGCGCTGTCGAGCCCCCCTGCCACGCCCGGGTACCAGCTTCAGCCCGGCCCTGATGGCCGCGGTTTCTGACCCGTGTGCAAAGTTTCAAGAGTTTTTGAGCATGTTAAGGGCCCCAAAAGTGTGCTAAGAATCTCAAAAGTATCCAAAAAGAATATTAAAGTTTGATGCGTTGTCACGGCAACAGCATCTAAGATATCAACAATCCTTTCACAGGTCTACATCTGGCTTGTGTCTACATTATACACATCAAGTTTGAAGCAAATAGGGTCAAGCGTGTTGGATATATGGACCAAATTGTCGGACCCGTTCAAGGGGGCGCTGTCGAGCCCCCCTGCCACGCCCGGGTACCAGCTTCAGCCTGGCCCTGATGGCCGCGGGTTTTGTCCTGTGTGCAAAGTTTCAAGAGTTTTCGAGCACGTTAAGAACCCCAAAAGTGCCCGAAAGCATAAAAAAGCATGAAAAAGCTTAAAAAAAGGAATATTAATGTTTGATGCATTGCCATGGCAACAGTGTCTAAGATATCAATAATCCTTTCACAGGTCTACATCTGGCATGTGTCTACATTATGCACATGAAGTTTGAAGCAAATCGGGTAAAAATAAGAGGGTGATTTAAAAGCATTTTGGAAGTGACACACTTCCTGCTGCCAGTTGGTGGCGCTATAACTTTGACTCACAATAGTCACATCCATGTGATCGGGCTCTTACAACGAACACACTGCTGAAGTTTCATCAAGATTAGTTAATGTATGCAGTAGTTATAACACACTTCCTGTTTCACGTTTCTCGCCATAATTTCGTTTCCTCGCCACGGCCAAACCGTTCGAGATATCAAAAATCCCCTCGCAAACTTTCATCCTCAATGTCTTGACTTCATGCACACCGAGTTTCGTGCCGTGTGTTTGAATTCTCTAGGAGGAGTGTTTCACATTCCATTGCATGCGTTTTCCAAACAACCGTTAATAGCCGACTTCCTGTTGGGCTGGGGTAAAAAGTTAGAGTGCGAAGTATATATGAAACGATGAGATCTACATGTGTACCGAGTTTCATATTATTACATGCAAGCGTGTTTGATTTATGGACCATGTTTTCGGACCCCGTTCCAGGGGGCGCTGTCGAGCCCCCCTGCCACGCCCGGGTACCATCTTCAGCCCGGCCCTGATGGCCGCGGGTTCTGACATGTGTGCAAAGTTTCAGGAGTTTTTGAGCATGTTAAGGCCTCCAAAAGTGTCCAAAAGGTAGTAAAAAAATAATTAGAATAATAATAATAAATAATCCTTAGGAAAACAATAGGGCCTTCGCCCTTTGGGCTTGGGCCCTAATAATAATAATAATAATAATAATAATAATAATAAATAATCCTTAGGAAAACAATAGGGCCTTCGCCCTTTGGGCTTGGGCCCTAATAAATAATCCTTAGGAAAACAATAGGGCCTTCGCCCTTTGGGCTTGGGCCCTAAATATAGCTGCGAGCAGCGATTACGGGCCCAAGCCGGTGGCACCGCAACCCTGGTGCACCAGGGTGGCGGTACCGCCGGCTTTGGCCCTTCATCGCTGCTCGCAGCTATATTTATATATATATATATATATATATATATATATATATATATATATAAAAAGCCGGTGGCACCGCCACCCTGGTGCCTTTAGGGTTATTGTGCACGACGTGACACAAAATATCTGCTCGCTATCTGCCGAACGGCTCTGGTAGTTCCGCTTCAGCACTGATGATGTTGTAGAAATAGTGTGCTCCGGTTGGTCTGGATTATTCGGGATTTTTTATTTTATACAGAAATAAGTTATTTATAATTCAGATGAGAATAAAGTTAGTGTTGATTAAAATGAAGGAAAACAAATATATTGATCTGAAATATAGCACATTAATTTTACATTTATTTAGGTTCAATTACCAAACATACAATCTTAATTTAATTTAAAGCAAACAATACATTTGAAATATATTGGTTGTATGCACATTTTTTTTTATAAAAAAAAAAAAAATATATATCCAAAAAGACAAGGCTTAAAAACTCTTGTCACTGTAACAGACACAATCTCTCTCTCTCTCTCTCTCTCTCTCTCTCTCTCTCTCTCTCTCTCTCTCTCTCTCTCTCTCTCTCTCTCTCTCTCTCTCTCTCTCTCTCTCTCGCACGCACGCCACACACGTCAAGTCACTTAAATTTTAGATGCAATATTGAATAAGCAGAAAAATCGGATTTTCTGCTCTGAAAATATAAATAAGCATAAAAATTGAATAAGCACTTTGAATATTCTAAACAGAATAAGCACTAGTCGCTAATGAATAAGTACTAGTACTTAATGGAATAGATACTAATATCTAAAAAAATAAGTACTAGTAGCAGGAAAATAGAGACTAGTATGTTAAAATGATTAAATGTTACGGCTTGCCATATTGGCTCAGAGAGAGAGAGAGAGAGAGAGAAAATGACATTTTAGATACTAGTAGCTATTAATAGATATTAATATTAGATATTAAAAGAATATTAAAGTTTGATGTGTTGCCACAGCAACAGTATCTAAGATATCAATAATCCTTTCAAAGGTCTACATCTGCCGTGTGTTTACATTATACACATAAAGTTTGAAGCAAATCGGGTAAAAATAAGAGGGTGATTTCAAAGCATTTAGGAAGTGACACACTTCCTGCTGCCAGTTGGTGGCGCTATAACTTTGACTCACAATAGTCGCATCCATGTGATCGGGCTCTTACAGCGAACACACTGCTGAAGTTTCATCAAGATCAGTTAATGTATGCAGAAGTTATAACACACTTCCTGTTTTACATTATTCGCCATAAATTTTTTTCCTCGCCACGGCCAAACCGTTCGAGATATCAAAAATCCCCTGGCAATTTTTCATCCTCAATGTCTTGACTTCATGCACACCGAGTTTCGTGGCGATTGGTTGAATTCTCTAGGATTAGTATATCGAATTCCAGGGGCATACGCTTCCAAACAAACGATAATAGCCGACTTCCTGTTGGGCTGGGGTAAAAAGTAAAAGTACAAAGGATATATGAACCGATGAGATCTATATGTGTACCGAGTTTCATATTATTACATGCAAGCGTGTTTGATTTATGGACCAATATTTTGGACCCCGTTCCAGGGGGCGCTGTCGAGCCCCCCTGCCACGCCCGGATACCAGCTTCAGCCCGGCCCTGATGGCCACGTGTTCTGACCCGTGTGCAAAGTTTCAAGAGTTTTTGAGCACGTTAAGGGCCCCAAAAGTGCGCTGAGAGTCTCAAAAACATCCAAAAAGAATATTAAAGTTTGATGCGTTGTCACGGCAACAGTATCTAAGATATCAATAATCCTTTCACAGGTCTACATCTGCCGTGTGTCTACATTATACACATCAAGTTTGAAGCAAATCGGGTAAAAATAAGAGGGTGATTTCAAAGCATTTTGAAAGTGACACACTTCCTGCTGCCAGTTGGTGGCGCTATAACTTTGACTCACAATAGTCACATCCATGTGATCGAGCTCTTACAACGAACACACTGCTGAAGTTTCATCAAGATCAGTTAATGTATGCAGTAGTTATGACACACTTCCTGTTTCACGTTTCTCGCCATAATTTTGTTTCCTCGCCACGGCCAAACCGTTCGAGATATCAAAAATCCCCTCGCAAACTTTCATCCTCAATGTCTTGACTTCACGCTGACCGAGTTTCGTGCCGTGTGTTTGAATTCTCTAGGAGGAGTACTTCACATTCCATTGCGTGTGTTTTACCAACAACCCTAAATAGCCCACTTCCTGTTGGGCTGGGGTAAAAAGTAAGAGTGCGAAGTATATATGAAACGATGAGATCTACATGTGTACCGAGTTTCATATTATTACATGCAAGCGTGTTTGATTTATGGACCATGTTTTCGGACCCCGTTCCAGGGGGCGCTGTCGAGCCCCCCTGCCACGCCCGGGTACCATCTTCAGCCCGGCCCTGATGGCCGCGGGTTCTGACATGTGTGCAAAGTTTCAGGAGTTTTTGAGCATGTTAAGGCCTCCAAAAGTGTCCAAAAGGTAGTAAAAAAATAATTAGAAGAAGAACGAGCAGCGATTACGGGCCCAAACCAGTGGCACCGCAACCCTGGTGCACCAGGGTGGCGGTACCGCCGGCTTTGGCCCTTCATCGCTGCTCGCAGCTATATATATATATATATATATATATATATATATATATATATATATATATATATATATATATATATATATAAAGCCGGTGGCCACCCTGGTGCCTTAGGGTTATTGTGCACGACGACGTGACACAAAATATCTGCTCGCTATCTGCCGAACGGCTTTGGTAGTCCCGCTTCAGCACTGATGATGTTGTAGAAATAGTGTGCTCTGGTTGGTCTGGATTATTCAGGATTTATTATTTTATACAGAAATAAGTTATTTATAATTCAGATGAGAATAAAGTTAGTGTTGATTAAAATGAAGGAAAACAAATATA
The DNA here is from genome assembly GCA_036326025.1 of Chrosomus eos. Lineage (NCBI taxonomy): Eukaryota > Metazoa > Chordata > Actinopteri > Cypriniformes > Leuciscidae > Chrosomus > Chrosomus eos. The sequence goes on from CM070840.1 coordinate 4,230,174, forward strand.
TTGATCTGAAATATAGCACATTCATTTTACATTTATTTAGGTTCAATTACCAAACATACAATCTTAATTTAATTTAAAGCAAACAATACATTTAAAATACATGGGTTGTATGCACATTAAAAAAAAAAAAATATATATATATATATATATATATATATATATATATATATATATAATATATATATAATATATATATATATATATATATATATATATATCCAAAAAGACAAGGCTTAAAAACTCTTGTCACTGTAACAGACACAATCTCTCTCTCTCTCTCACATCACACACACACACACACACACACACACACACACACACACACACACACACACGTCAAGTCACTTACATTTTAGATGCAATATTTAATAAGCAGAAAAATCGAATTTTCTGCTCTGAAAATATAAATAAGCATACAAATTGAATAAGCACTTTGAATATTCTAAACAGAATAAGCACTAGTCGTTAATGAATAAGTACTAGTACTTAATGGAATAGATACTAATATCTAAAAAATAAGTACTAGTAGCATGAAAATAGAGACTTCGTATTTCCAGAGCCCGTCTAACTTGTCCGCTTGTCCGGGACAAATGGATTTTTGAAGGACAAGTAAAAGAGAATTTTACTTGCCCGAACGGACAAGTCAAGTAGCCTGATTAGAACATCAATAACAAACAAAATACATAACTAGGGAATCACTAAACCGAGAGAATGATTCTGATTTTATTACATTTATTGTATGTTGTTGCGATCGATTGTGGATAATAAATACGTTGCGCTGTTGACGCTCGCGCAGCCTCTCGAGGAGAAATCTATATGAGCGCAGCACACACACACACACTCAGTTAACAACATACTGTAACTGCCTCTAAAAATCTAAATGTGGAGTTTCTATATTTTAACATATGTGTTAAGCAGCCTCAATTGTTTTTCCTGAATACCATATCAAAATGTGACATTGATTTCCTACAACAGTTCAATAAACAGTTAAAATTTAGTCACTTACATTTTAGATGTAATATTGGCTGTTTTTCTTCTGTTCCAGCAGCGAAAATAGTTCCAAACAAAAATCACAGCAGAACCACGGCGCATCTCACAGGAACACTCATTGTTTTCATTACTGAATGATTCAGCATTTTGACCCGAATCGGTTCGGTTGAGTCAAAGATTCAATGAGCCATTCCTAAACATCTGTCTCATTCTTGAATGAATCAACCGTTTAAACGAATCGTTTGAATGAATGAATAAATGACTCACTCATTAATACGGCCGCCTGCCGCCACCTATTGGCAATTTAGTGTTATGTTTATAAGTAGCCTAGTATACTTCTTTCCACTGTTTCTTATTTGTACATTTAAATCAATTTCATAACATTATTTTATGCAATTGTAATTTTTCAGTGTAAATGATTTAATTTGATCAGCCCTACCTAGGGTAACAGTAGCCTATGCTTCATCTTTCATTTTAAATTCCTAAATTTGATCAATAAATTCAATTATTTAGAATAATAAGACACTAATAGGACATTTAATAATATTGGGGGAGGGGATCCCCTTCATGGGACACTATTATGCGACAGTATCGCACTTTAAGATATATAACTAACACCGTATTGCATTTAGGGTGATTGATAACATACATAATATTCAATATTCTTAGTCAATATCCACAACATTCAATGCAGATATTACAATATGCCGATTTAAATATCAAAGCTGATTGAACACTGATGAGAATATTGCTTCAGAATAAATAAATAAATAAATAAATAAATAAATAAATAAATAAATAAATAAATAAATAAATCCGGACAAGCAACTTTTTTCTCAGACAAGTGAATGACAGATTTACTTGTCCGGAGGACAAGCACATGAAAAAAAAAAAAAAAAAAAATTATGCTCTCTCTCTCTCTCTCTCTCTCTCTCTCTCTCTCACACACTCTCTCTCTCTCTCTCTCTCTCTCTCTCACACACACACACATCAAGTCTTTTAAATATACTATTGCCACCCACCGTCAATTTGATGTGTGTGTGGGTTGGTTTATGTGATTTATGAGGACACAAATTTGTATAATGGCATGTGTATTACACTGGTATTACAACTTATGGGTGGTTTATGAGGACATTTCAAAAGTCCTCATAAATCAAATGGCTTGAAAAACATAAAAAACAATGTTTTATTAAAAAAATTTAAATGCAGCATGTCTGTTATATGCCTTTATTAAAAAAACGTATTTAAAAAATACAAGGCTTAAGACATTTATTTTCTTTTTAATGAAGGCCAAACCACACAGCAGTGAAATGGTTAATATAGCCCCACTCCCCCTCCCCCTTCCCACACTCACAGACACACACACACACACACACACAGAGAGCAGTCACAGAGACGTAGGCTCAGAGAGAAATGACCATATTCAAACCAAAATATCTGACTTCCTCTTGGTTATTTCTAATGACTGTAAATTAGAAAGTTGTCTGGCTGGAGGAGAACTATATAAATACAGATTTTTGTAACTCTAGATGAAACTAACCCCCCACTTTTGTCAAAAGGTGGCGCTACTGAGTCCCTGCACCACGCCCGTTTCTGAAACTATGCACATGTCACCTGGCTAATAAATGTGATCTGTCTGTCGAGTTTCATGCAATTTTAAGCAATTTCAGGCATGCTAAGAGTCTCAAAAGCATCCAAAAAGAATATTAAAGTTTGATGGATTGCCACAGCAACAGTTTCAAAGATATCAAGAATCCATTCACAGGTCTTCATCTGCCGTGTATTTACATTATACAGATGAAGTTTGAAGCAAATCGGGTAAAAATAAGAGGGTGATTTCAAAGCATTTTGAAAGTGACACACTTCCTGCTGCCAGTTGGTATATATATATATATAAAGCCGGTGGCACCGCCACCCTGGTCCCTTTAGGGTTATTGTGCACGACGTGACAAAATATCTGCTCGCTATCTGCCGAACGGCTCTGGTAGTCCCGCTTCAGCACTGATGATGTTGTAGAAATAGTGCGCTCTGGTTGGTCTGGATTATTCAGGATTTATTATTTTATACAGAAATAAGTTATTTATAATTCAGATGAGAATAAAGTTAGTGTTGATTAAAATGAAGGAAAACAAATATATTGATCTGAAATATAGCAAATTAATTTTAAATGTATTTAGGTTCAATTACCAAACATACAATCTTAATTTAATTTAAAGCAAACAATGCATTTAAAATATATGGGTTGTATGCACATTTTCTTTTTAATAAAAAAAAATATATATATCCAAAAAGACAAGGCCTTAAAGGGTTAAACTATTGTCACTGTAACAGACACAATCTCTCTCTCTCACACACACACACACACACACACACACACACACACACACACACACACACACACACACACACACACACACACACACACACACAACACACACACACACACACACACACACACACACACACACACACACACACACACACACACACACACTGTTTAAAAGCAAGAAATATTTATCCAACCTGTTTAAAACAGTCTGTCGGTGCCATCTTTTAAACATTCATCATATTGCATTGGTTTTAATTTCTTGACCTCAAACAGAGCACTAATCTGTTTATTTTTAAGTTATTGATTAAAAAAGAAAAGAAACATCAAATGGGTTTTTAGTCATATGTTATACAGAAATAAATTATTTGTAATTCAGATGAGAATAATTTTAAGGAAAACAAATATATTGATCTGAATTATAGCACATGTTTTTGTAAAATAAATTCAAGCAATACCCCTTTTTTTAATTTTAAAATTAAACTAAAAAAGCTCACGGCTGCACAGGCCTTCATAACAGTGCGCGTCCAACGCGAGGAGTGAGCAGAACAGAGCGAACGTTTTTTAGTTAATTTCTACTTTCATACAGGGTTTCTACAGGGTTTAGTCAGTCAAATTTAAGACCTTTTAAGACCTTTTTATGACCAATATGATTTAAATTTATGACCTACTCGAATTACGAAAAATAACTTCCTTCAAAAGTCTTTTTTTTTAATTGACTTTCATTAAAAGTAATTAGTTTCATTATTTAAAGGTTCCATTTTCTTAAGAGTAACAAACTGAAGGCTCCCTTTTCCTAAGTATCAATAACACAGGAACAACACAAGAGGGCAGTATAGCCCTATTTATGATTTTGAGTTTAAACTTACCCGAAGAGATTCTAAAAGAATGGTAAAGTTTGATGCGTTGCCACGGCAACAGTTTCAAAGATATCAAGAATCCATTCACAGGTCTTCATCTGCCGTGTATTTACATTATACAGATGAAGTTTGAAGCAAATCGGGTAAAAATAAGAGGGTGATTTCAAAGCATTTTGAAAGTGACACACTTCCTGCTGCCAGTTGGTGGCGCTATAACTTTGACTCACAATTGTCACATCCATGTGATCTGCCTCTTACAGCGAACACACTGTTGAAGTTTCATCAAGATCAGTTAATGTATGCAGTAGTTATGACACACTTCCTGTTTCACGTTTCTCGCCATAATTTTGTTTCCTCGCCACGGCCAAACCGTTCGAGATATCAAAAATCCCCTCGCAAACTTTCATCCTCAATGTCTTGACTTCATGCTGACCGAGTTTCGTGCCGTGTGTTTGAATTCTCTAGGAGGAGTACTTCACATTCCATTGCGTGTGTTTTACCAACAACCCTAAATAGCCCACTTCCTGTTGGGCTGGGGTAAAAAGTAAGAGTGCGAAGTATATATGAAACGATGAGATCTACATGTGTACCGAGTTTCATATTATTACATGCAAGCGTGTTTGATTTATGGACCATGTTTTCGGACCCCGTTCCAGGGGGCGCTGTCGAGCCCCCCTGCCACGCCCGGGTACCATCTTTAGCCCGGCCCTGATGGCCGCGGGTTCTGAGCCGTGTGCAAAGTTTCAAGAGTTTTTGAGCATGTTAAGGCCTCCAAAAGTGTCCAAAAGGTAGTAAAAAAAAATAATAATAATAAATATAGCTGCGAGCAGCGATTACGGGCCCAAGCCGGTGGCACCGCAACCCTGGAGCACCAGGGTGGCGGTACCGCCGGCTTTGGCCCTTCATCGCTGCTCGCAGCTATATTTATTTATTTATATATATATATATATATATATATATATATATATATATATAAAATATATATATATATAATATATATATATATATATATAAAGCCGGTGGCATCGCCACCCTGGTGCCTTTAGGGTTATTGTGCACGACGTGACACAAAATATCTGCTCGCTATCTGCCGAACGGCTCTGGTAGTCCCGCTTCAGCACTGATGATGTTGTAGAAATAGTGTGCTCTGGTTGGTCTGGATTATTCGGGATTTTTATTTTATACAGAAATAAGTTATTTATAATTCAGATGAGAATAAAGTTAGTGTTGATTAAAATGAAGGAAAACAAATATATTGATCTGAAATATAGCACATTCATTTTACATTTATTTAGGTTCAATTACCAAACATACAATCTTAATTTAAAGCAAACAATACATTTGAAATACATGGGTTGTATGCACATTTTTTTTTATAAAAAATATATATATATCCAAAAAGACAAGGCTTAAAAACTCTTGTCACTGTAACAGACACAATCTCTCTCTCACACACACCACACACACACACACACACACACACACACACACACACACACACACACACACAAACACACACACACACGCACACACACACACACACACACACACACACACACACACACACACACACAACACACACACGTCAAGTCACATTTTAGATGCAATATTGAATAAGCAGAAAAATCGGATTTTCTGCTCTTAAAATATAAATAAGCATACAAATTGAATAAGCACTTTGAATATTCTAAACAGAATAAGCATTAGTCGCTAATGAATAAGTACTAGTACTTAATGGAATAGATACTAATATCTAAAAAATAAGTACTAGTAGCATGAAAATAGAGACTAGTATGTTAAAATGATTAAATGTTAAAACGGCTTGCCATATTGGCTCAGAGAGAGAGAGAGAGAAAATGACATTTTAGATAATAGCACCTATTAATAGATACTAGTATTTATTCAATAAATACTAGTTCTAAGTCATTACATACTAGTACCTATTAAATAGATACCAGTACTTATTCATTAGCTACTAATACATATTCAAAAGAATATCTAAAGAATAAGCACTACTATCTAAAGAATAGGCACTAGTACTAAAGAATAAGCACTAGTTGCTAATGAATAAGTACTATTACTTAATGGAATAGATACTAGTATCTAAAAAATAAGTACTAGTAGCATGAAAAAAGAGACTACTAGGTTAAAATGATTAAATGTTAAAACGGCTTGCCATATTGACTCAGAGCATCAAAAGCATCAAACAAGAATATTAAAGTTTGATGCGTTGCCACAGCAACAGTTTCAAAGATATCAAGAATCCCTTCACAGGTCTTCATCTGCAGTGTATTTACATTATACAGATGAAGTTTGAAGCAAATCGGGTAAAAATAAGAGGGTGATTTCAAAGCCTTTAGGAAGTGACACACTTCCTGCTGCCAGTTGGTGGCGCTATAACTTTGACTCACAATAGTCACATCCATGTGATCGGACTCTTACAGCGAACACACTGCTGAAGTTTCATCAAGATCAGTTAATATATGCAGAAGTTATAACACACTTCCTGTTTCCATTATTCGCCATAAATTCGTTCCCTCGCCACGGCCAAACCGTTCGAGATATCAAAAATCCCCTGGCAATTTTTCATCCTCAATGTCTTGACTTCATGCTGACTGAGTTTCGTGGCGATTGGTTGAATTCTCTAGGAGTAGTATATCGAATTCCAGGGGCATACGCTTTCAAACAAACCATAATAGCCGACTTCCTGTTGGGCTGGGGTAAAAAGTAAAAGTACAAAGGATATATGAATCGATGAGATCTATATGTGTACCAAGTTTCATATTATTACATGCAAGCGTGTTTGATTTATGGACCAAGTTTTCGGACCCCGTTCCAGGGGGCGCTGTCGAGCCCCCCTGCCACGCCCGGGTACCAGCTTCAGCCCGGCCCTGATGGCCGCGATTTCTGACCCGTGTGCAAAGTTTCAAGACTTTTTGAGCATGTTAAGGGCCCCAAAAGTGTGCTAAGAATCTCAAAAGTATCCAAAAAGAATATTAAAGTTTGATGCGTTGTCACGGCAACAGCATCTAAGATATCAACAATCCTTTCACAGGTCTACATCTGGCATGTGTCTACATTATACACATCAAGTTTGAAGCAAATCGGGTAAAGCCTGTTTGATTTATGGACCAAGTTTTCGGACCCCGTTCCAGGGGGCGCTGTCGAGCCCCCCTGCCACGCCCGGGTACCAGCTTCAGCCCGGCCCTGATGGCCGCGGTTTCTGACCCGTGTGCAAAGTTTCAAGAGTTTTTGAGCATGTTAAGGGCCCCAAAAGTGCGCTAAGAATCTCAAAAGTATCCAAAACTTTCAGTTTAGACATAACCAACTTTCCTTATGAAAACCTTGTTTGTATTTAAGAGTATTAGCAAAATAAGACTCGAAAGATAACTTAGTCCAGTAACCAGGCGCTGTTAGACAGGCTTTTAGTGCATGTGCGCGTCGGGTGTTCGCGCTCAGAACAGCGCATCAGCAGTGAATGACATGTTTAACCAGCAAGGCTTTAAAGCACATGCAAATAATGAACTTTTGTGAACTCACTGAACTGATGTGTCCCGTTCCTCTGCGTTAATATTTGATGTGAGTATCTGTCGCGTTGTACAATGCTGTTGAGACGAAGGCGCCAGAACTGCAACTGATAGAATGCACGATATACATATTTCTACAAAAGCAGTCAGCAGCTTGCTTGGAGCAAGGATCATAGCGCAAATTTGAACTATATATGCACGATATATGCGATATGGTCTAATTCAATATCGCATTTACAAATATATCGATATATTTTTTATATCGATATATCGCCCAGCCCTAATATAGCACATTCATTTTACATTTATTTAGGTTCAATTACCAAACATACAATCTTAATTTAATTTATAGCAAACAATACATTTAAAATACATGGGTTGTATGCACATTAAAAAAAAAAAAAAAAAAAAAAAAAAAAAAATAAATAATAATATATATATATATATATATATATATATATATATATATATATATATATATATATATATATATATATATATATATCTCCAAAAAGACAAGGCTTAAAAACTCTTGTCACTGTAACAGACACAATCTCTCTCTCTCTCACACCACACACACACACACACACACACACACACACACACACACACACACACACACACACACGTCAAGTCACTTACATTTTAGATGCAATATTTAATAAGCAGAAAAATCGAATTTTCTGCTCTGAAAATATAAATAAGCATACAAATTGAATAAGCACTTTGAATATTCTAAACAGAATAAGCACTAGTCGTTAATGAATAAGTACTAGTACTTAATGGAATAGATACTAATATCTAAAAAATAAGTACTAGTAGCATGAAAATAGAGACTTCGTATTTCCAGAGCCCGTCTAACTTGTCCGCTTGTCCGGGACAAATGGATTTTTGAAGGACAAGTAAAAGAGAATTTTACTTGCCCGAACGGACAAGTCAAGTAGCCTGATTAGAACATCAATAACAAACAAAATACATAACTAGGGAATCACTAAACCGAGAGAATGATTCTGATTTTATTACATTTATTGTATGTTGTTGCGATCGATTGTGGATAATAAATAGGTTGCGCTGTTGACGCTCGCGCAGCCTCTCGAGGAGAAATCTATATGAGCGCAGCACACACACACACACTCAGTTAACAACATACTGTAACTGCCTCTAAAAATCTAAATGTGGAGTTTCTATATTTTAACATATGTGTTAAGCAGCCTCAATTGTTTTTCCTGAATACCATATCAAAATGTGACATTGATTTCCTACAACAGTTCAATAAACAGTTAAAATGTAGTCACTTACATTTTAGATGTAATATTGGCTGTTTTTCTTCTGTTCCAGCAGCGAAAATAGTTCCAAACAAAAATCACACAGGAACACTCATTGTTTTCATTACTGAATGATTCAGCATTTTGACCCGAATCGGTTCGGTTGAGTCAAAGATTCAATGAGCCATTCCTAAACATCTGTCTCATTCTTGAATGAATCAACCGTTTAAACGAATCGTTTGAATGAATGAATAAATGACTCACTCATTAATACGGCCGCCTGCCGCCACCTATTGGCAATTTAGTGTTATGTTTATAAGTAGCCTAGTATACTTCTTTCCACTGTTTCTTATTTGTACATTTAAATCAATTTCATAACATTATTTTATGCAATTGTAATTTTTCAGTGTAAATGATTTAATTTGATCAGCCCTACCTAGGGTAACAGTAGCCTATGCTTCATCTTTCATTTTAAATTCCTAAATTTGATCAATAAATTCAATTATTTAGAATAATAAGACACTAATAGGACATTTAATAATATTGGGGGAGGGGATGCCCTTCATGGGACACTATTATGCGACAGTATCGCACTTTAAGATATATAACTAACACCGTATTGCATTTAGGGTGATTGATAACATACATAATATTCAATATTCTTAGTCAATATCCACAACATTCAATGCAGATATTACAATATGCCGATTTAAATATCAAAGCGGATTGAACACTGATGAGAATATTGCTTCAGAATAAATAAATAAATAAATAAATAAATAAATAAATAAATAAATAAATAAATCCGGACAAGCAACTTTTTTCTCAGACAAGTGAATGACAGATTTACTTGTCCGGAGGACAAGCACATGAAAAAAAAAAAAAAAAAAAAAAAAAAAAATTTATGCTCTCTCTCTCTCTCTCTCTCACACACACACACACACACACACACATCAAGTCTTTTAAATATACTATTGCCACCCACCGTCAATTTGATGTGCGTGTGGGTTGGTTTATGTGATTTATGAGGACACAAATTTGTATAATGGCATGTGTATTACACTGGTATTACAACTTATGGGTGGTTTATGAGGACATTTCAAAAGTCCTCATAAATCAAATGGCTTGAAAAACATAAAAAACAATGTTTTATTAAAAAATTTTAAATGCAGCATGTCTGTTATATGCCTTTATTAAAAAAACGTATTTAAAAAATACAAGGCTTAAGACATTTATTTTCTTTTTAATGAAGGCCAAACCACACAGCAGTGAAATGGTTAATATAGCCCCACTCCCCCTCCCCCTTCCCACACTCACAGACACACACACACAGAGAGCAGGCACATAGCCCCACTCCCCCTCCCCCTTCCCACACTCACAGACACACACACACAGAGAGCAGTCACAGAGACGTAGGCTCAGAGAGAAATGACCATATTCAAACCAAAATATCTGACTTCCTCTTGGTTATTGCTAATGACTGTAAATTAGAAAGTTGTCTGGCTGGAGGAGAACTATATAAATACAGATTTTTGTAACTCTAGATGAAACTAACCCCCCCACTTTTGTCAAAAGGTGGCGCTACTGAGTCCCTGCACCACGCCCGTTTCTGAAACTATGCACATGTCACCTGGCTAATAAATGTGATCTGTCTGTCGAGTTTCATGCAATTTTAAGCAATTTCAGGCATGCTAAGAGTCTCAAAAGCATCCAAAAAGAATATTAAAGTTTGATGGATTGCCACAGCAACAGTTTCAAAGATATCAAGAATCCATTCACAGGTCTTCATCTGCCGTGTATTTACATTATACAGATGAAGTTTGAAGCAAATCGGGTAAAAATAAGAGGGTGATTTCAAAGCATTTTGAAAGTGACACACTTCCTGCTGCCAGTTGGTGGCGCTATAACTTTGACTCACAATAGTCACATCCATGTGATCGGGCTCTTACAACGAACACACTGCTGAAGTTTCATCAAGATCAGTTAATGTATGCAGTAGTTATGACACACTTCCCGTTTCACGTTTCTCGCCATAATTTCGTTTCCTCGCCACGGCCAAACCGTTCGAGATATCAAAAATCCCCTCGCAAACTTTCATCCTCAATGTCTTGACTTCACGCTGACCGAGTTTCGTGCCGTGTGTTTGAATTCTCTAGGAGGAGTACTTCACATTCCATTGCATGCGTTTTCCAAACAAGCCTAAATAGCCGAGTTCCTGTTGGGCTGGGGTAAAAAGTTAGAGTGCGAAGTATATATGAAACGATGAGATCTACATGTGTACCGAGTTTCATATTATTTCATGCAAGCGTTTTTTATTTATGGACCATGTTTACGGACCCCGTTCCAGGGGGCGCTGTCGAGCCCCCCTGCCACGCCCGGGTACCATCTTCAGCCCGGCCCTGATGGCCGCGGGTTCTGACATGTGTGCAAAGTTTCAGGAGTTTTTGAGCATGTTAAGGCCTCCAAAAGTGTCCAAAAGGTAGTAAAAAAAAAATAATAATAATAATAATAATAAATAATCCTTAGGAAAACAATAGGGCCTTCGCCCTTTGGGCTTGGGCCCTAATAAATAATCCTTAGGAAAACAATAGGGCCTTCGCCCTTTGGGCTTGGGCCCTAATAAATAATCCTTAGGAAAACAATAGGGCCTTCGCCCTTAGGGCTTGGGCCCTAATAAATAATCCTTAGGAAAACAATAGGGCCTTCGCCCTTTGGGCTTGGGCCCTAATAAATAATCCTTAGGAAAACAATAGGGCCTTCGCCCTTTGGGCTTGGGCCCTAATAATAATAATAATAATAATAAATAATCCTTAGGAAAACAATAGGGCCTTCGCCCTTTGGGCTTGGGCCCTAATAATAATAATAATAATAATAATAAATAATCCTTAGGAAAACAATAGGGCCTTCGCCCTTTGGGCTTGGGCCCTAATGAGTGAGTGTAGAGGACTGTGGTGAGCAGAACTAGGCTACTTTAACACCTATAGGCTATGAGTGTAGAACCCATTACATTATTTCCACATCTGCATAGTTGATGATTACGCATTTTACTAGAATTGTAATGAGACACGTTTGGAAACCGTGTTTTCCGCCAAAATAAAAGTTTGATGCAGTTTCTGTCAAAATAAAAGATCATGTGTTTCTCTATAAGTATAGAAATTAGTACGAAACTAATTATGAAAGTTTATTTTATTTTTCAGTGAATTTGTTTTACAATACATGTATATTACTGTCATGGGATTAATATTATAACTATTATTATGTAGTAGTGTAATGTAGACAGACACTGATATTATCATAACTAAAAAAGGAATGAGTTTTTCTTTGTTCAATTTGCACACTGAATATGGGTTGGAACTTGGAGCTCTTAATTTTTTACTCTTAAAGTGCACCAGATGGCTGAATTTAACATTAAAAAGCACAAAATTTTCTTTCGGGGGGGCATGCCCCGCCAACCGCCCTAGATGGATCAAGGTACACCCACCACAGATTTACCAAAAATCCCGTATGAAACACTGGTATTGCTATGCCAATGCAACTTATACTGTAGCTTGTTTTAGGATTCATCACTGTGTAGTGTAGCCTACTTCAATTGTATTTTACAATTAGTAGTTATTTCATCTGTTAAATCTCACTCATTCCTACTCACTCATTATGACATTAGTGGTTTTGGGTTAGGGGTTGATATGAGATGATATACATAATCAAGGACGTGCAAAATTTGTGAAAAAAAGAAAAAGATTTGTGTTTATGATCTAGTGGGCAGGTCTGGGCCAAAATGCCCGGGCCGATTTTTCGTCCCAGTCCAGCCCTGACTGCCGCCCCAGTTATAATCAGTAATCTTATAGTAATCTCATCTACATGAAGTACATTTTCTAAATTGAACTGACTAAAAAAAAAATTTGATGCGTGGTAGCCTTTTTTACATTTTGTGGCTATATATAAAAAAGAAAAGCTCTAATTGTGAATGCATGCAGAAACATTATAATTATTGTATTATGTTAATGTTAATTACAGGTTATTAAAATGTTACTGCTTAATTGTAAATCACTTTCTGTATGTAATTTTGTATATCCATATCATATCATAAAACACCAGCATTCAGCTGTAATGAAGAGATTTTGGAAAAAGAATGAAGTCTGATTTCATCTCTGATGCTTCATATACAACGGTTTTAAATTAATTTGTTTTAAGTTGTCACTCGCAGTGCCCTATATTAAACAAGCTCTTTAGAGATGCTGAGTTTTCTTAATCGCAGTCTACCTAGACCATTTAGTATATTAAATGCATAAATAAATAAATAAGATTGTCTTCCTAAAAATCACATGACCTGCAGAAAAGGGTGTTGCCTACAGTATAAATACAGGCTTTCTGCTGCAGTTGTCTGCAGATTCTCAGTGTGAGCCGAAGAAGGACGGACTGATCAAATCAAAACGTTACATTGTGAGTAAATCCATTTTAAATCTGAATTATGTCTGATGAGCATATATGCAGAGATGTATAGTAACGAAGTAGAACTACTTCACTACTGTACTTAAGTACTAAAAGGCTGTATCTGTACTCTACTCGAGTATTATTTTTTTCTCCTACTTCCACTTTTACTTCAGTATATATTTTCGATGAGTTTAATACTTTTACTCCGATACATTTTTTATGTGCTGCATAGTTACTCGTTACAATTATAAAAATCTTACGAATCATTCCAAACCCACTGCCAGAGCGGTAGATGGCTCTGTCACCACGTTTGATGAAGCTGACTCATCATTGAGCGAATCAAGCGATCAAGAAGAGCACGCGCGCTCGTGCTCCTGTTCTGCCTCTCGCTCTGCTGCCTGCCTCCATTGAGAACACTGGAGATATGTTAGTTTTTTTCGAGATGGAAGAACCAGAAACACCACCTTCAACTTCGAGTGACCGTGGCGGTGTTTTCATTTGTCGGAGTGAAAGATAATTAATATAGAATGTGCGAGGACGTCGACGCACTGAATCGTTCTTTGTTTTTAATAGTTCAAAGTTAAATTTAATTTTACCTTGACAAACTAGGGTGACCAGACGTCCCGAAAAATTCGGGACAGTCCCGAAATCTGAGCTGTTGTCCCGAATCCCGAATCCGACCCTAATTGTCCCGAAAATTATACTAAAGCAAAATCTTGAGTAGCCTAGTTATTGTCTGATAAAATATTAAAAACTGTCCGTGGAGGTTGAGTCGGCGCCTGCCGGCGGCTCATTTTCTGTTTCTTTTTTGAAGTTCTAGAAAGATGTAGGCGCGAATTTAGATGCATTGATAAGCAAAATGTCATTCATTCGTTATGTTGACATGACTGGTGTACCATGTACCGGAACAAAACACGCTGTTTTTTAGTAGCAGACTAAAGACTAATGACAGACTGTTGAACTTTGAAAAAAAAGGTTTGAAATTCATTATATCTTTTATCATAGGCTTTGTAGCAGGGCTGCCAACTCTCACGCATTGACCGTGAGACTCACGCAATTGACCATTTTCACACACTCTCACGCCACACATCCATTTCCTCACGCAGTGAAAAATCGCGGACAAAGAAGACACACCGACAGACAAGACAGACAGGTTACTTTTGATATGGAACAAATCCACAGCTGTCCGATTCTGTCAATATTTTTACGAGATTCACACAATTAATAACGTTTTGGCTCTTTGAAATGTGACAGGTCGCTGTAGCGCGTCAGTTCAAACGGTACATGATACAGCAGCCTAAGCCCCCCCCCCCCCCCCCCCCCCCCCCCCCCCGTCCCGTCCCGTCCCGAATTTCAGCCAATCTCATCTGGTCACCCTACATCATTAAAAAGATATAAGACTCAAGTTTCAGTATTTGACCAGTATTTTAATCTGAGAAACTTATAGTGACAGTTATTTCTTAATTTGTGTCAGGAGTAATGATAAAATGAGTCGATACCTTTAATATGAATTATGAGCGTCAGCCGCTCCCATAAAAAAAACCCTCCCGTGTAGTCGTCATGAAAGCGCTTGACCAAATAATGTCCCTCAGGGTTTTTAACTTGTGCAGTTAAATATTGATCGATTTTCATTACCTCAGATGTCTTTAGAGAGGAATAATATGTATTAAATTTATACCCAAAATGGGCCGATGTAATTATTATGAGTTTTGGATACTCTGATATACTGTATTTTCAATCCATACTGCAGCCTGGGGCGCCCTGTGCACATTTAGTCCATATATGGAACACAGAGCCATATCATGTGACATTCCAGGAACTCCCTATTTTTTACAGTCTATGTCCCTGACATAAAGTTTTCTTGAGCTGCCCCAATGTGCATACTATCCATCCTAAATAGTATGTGACATTAGTAATTTTCAATACTATTTAGGCCAAGTATGCACATTGGGACGCAGCTATTAATTGCTGTAACATGCAGATAAATACCCAGTAAGCTGTGGAGAAAAAAGGCACAAGCAGGGAAAAGAAGGGTGAGACACTTTACTACATACAATACTTGTACTTTTACTTTCAGTACTTGAGTAGTACTTTTTTTAAAAAACTACTTGCAATACTTAAGTACAATTTTTTTTGAATACTTTAGTACTTCCACTTAAGTATGGTGCTTAAAGAGCACTTCAACTTCTACTCAAGTCACTTTTTTGATAGAGTACTTGTACTTTTACTCAAGTCTTTGTCTCTAGTACTTTATACATCTCTGCATATATGTGACTTTTATTATATATATATATACAAACCCACATTGTATACCAAGTATTTTAAAGATCATATTGACATAATGATTTGTGATCTCATATATGTCTATATACAACAGTATGAATTGTCATTATAGCCTGTGTTTAATTAATAATAGTAAGAGGAAATGTTAACATTGTGTTTTTCTGCTCTTTTCCAGCATTCACCTGATTATAACCTATATTCAGAACTTTGCCGTGTTTGAATATTCTCTGATCTTAAGAGACTCAAAGTCATTTCCATGGCGTCCAGATCATGCTCAAAATCTGCATCAAAGCAGCCGGGGCCGGGAGCGAATAGACTGACCTTCGGTGGTGGGTTTTTTTTTTACGATACATCAAATGATGTCAATGTGGTATCTAAATGGTGTTGATTAATAATGTGATTATCATTAGGTAACTTATTGGTAACACTTTACAATAATAGTACATGAATAATCATGTACTAATACCTGAATTAATAATTACTTTACTATGAACTAATGATGAGTTAAGACATGTACTAACGAGGAACTAACCTTGACTACGACATGAGTCATATGAATTCCTGCATGAATATACCATCTTAACTACACGTTATTACATCCTTGTTAATTAATGTATTAATTAACATTTCGGGGTAAACTAAATCAAACTTGCTCTACAAAATGGACACATTTTGTGGCCCAAAAGAAGAGCAAGAATCCTAACTGCAACATCCAACTGCATTATGATATAAAGACAGTAAACCAATCCATAAAATAACCACATAAATAACCATCATCTGTGCTAACACTGATTCAATTTTGAAAAATGCATCTGTTTAATGGATATGTTAGTGTAGGTATTTCACTCTTGGTGGCAGCAGTGGAATCACTTAAAACAGAACGAGATTAAATTGTTTTTAATGATGAATGCATCATTGTGTGTTCAATGAGTAAGGTTAAATGTAAATATTGCAAGACATCTAGTGCAGTGGTTTTCAAACCCTGGGTCGCGACCCTCGGGTGGGTCGCGAGAATTTAAAAATGGGTCGCCAGTGATTAAAAAAATATATATATTATTAATATTAATTTTATTAGAAAAAGGAATAATAAAACAACGAAACAAACTGAATGCTTCTCCTGACATGCGTGGTGCCCTCTCTTCCTGCGAACCGGCTTGGGACCAGATTATGCATTACCCTTCTCATTAATACACAAAACACGCACTCGTTCGCTCCATCCGCAACACAAGTTCGCTCAATCGGCAGCAACACACAAACACTCGTCGATCCTTCTTATGGCTGTCAAAATTACTTAAAAATGACGTTCGAATATTCCCTCAAAATAAAACACACATATTCGAACTATTCGAACATCTGGCTGTGCATTTTGTCAATGACGCGCATTACGTCAATAACAGGACAAATTAATACAAAGAGACAACTACTTGCACTCGCAGGCACTCTTTCTCTCTCTCGCCCTCACCTCACGCTCTCTGCGCATAACGGTTTAAATGAACAATAACAATAAAGAAATGTTGAGTGATGATCAAGAGTTTGTAATATTAAACAAATAATATTAACATTAATTGAAGTTACAGCAGAGTCGGCTCCAGAGCAGATCTACTGGAGGGGCATTGGGTCATCAGCGCTGCCGTTTGAGAAATATTTTGACGCAAAAAAACGAAACACCTTATTATTATTGTTATTATTATTATTATTATTAAAGGTGCCATATGTCAAAAAATCAATTAATACTCCACATTTTCCATACCAGATGGGGGCAGTATACCTCCAGAAAGTTGGCCTACTCTAGTCAGTTTTTTAGTTTCAGGTTGTTAATCTTCTTAAACCATCAAATAGTCCGCTTTGTCCCGCCAAAGCCTATTTTGATCGGTGAGGGATGTAGACTAGAATGACTGCTGCCGCTGCGCTTGACAGGGCGCGTTACGAGCAGAGAGAGAGAGAGAGAGAGAGAGCGAGCCGCGCGCACACTCTCACGTCTTCAAACAACACGAGAGTGGTCCTGCTCTTTCTACCTCGCGCATATTAATCAAATCAATTGACACGATAGTAAGACCGCAGTTTCACGTGGAGCATTTGGAGATTTTTAGAGATTAAAGAGATACAAGCAGTGCGAGTTATTCGTGTGTTGCAGTTTGGCTGGTGGTTATGTATGTTGCCCGCATACCACCTCCCATGGCCGAAACTGGTATTACAACACCTGTCGGGCCGGGGCTAGTAATGCTAATGCTAATTTAGGTTGATATCTCTGCAACACTATAACTTTTCATTTTTTAATGACATCATCGCCCTTATTTCTTCTCATTCTTTTGATGCGTGTAGCTCATTTTTTGGATATTTTTACAAATTATTACACATGGCACCTTTAATAATAATTATTATTTGCGAATTTCCCCACCACTTTTTGCCAGGGTCGATATTGTCACCACCACTTTTAAGCATCTCGCGGTACGGATGTACCAATACAAATAAATAAAACATATCCAGTTAACTAGCAGAGCATTCATTTGTTATCTATAAGAGACGATCTAGCACGCTGAAATGTATTGTTTTTGAAATCAAGTGATCAAAATGGTCATTGACTGCGATCAGTGGTGCTTATAAAGTGTTCTCTTGTGGCTCGCTCTTGTGGCTTAGATTAAATGACCAATTAAACACAATGTACTATTGAAATAGATTGCTGGACATTGGTATTGTATAGCCTACATCTGATTTATGATTTAGCATTGTATTAGCAACTGTGATAGGAGGGGCATCAATGACCGCTAGGGGGGGCACGGCCCTCGAATGCCCCACCATAGCGCCGACCCTGGCTAGAACCGACATTGAACGCTCCGAGCGAGCTGTGCTGCACATGGAACTTTTCTTTGACATGAAACGGTAGCCTATAATCAAACCAGTGGAAGCATGCAGTGCATGGAACTGCTGTATCTAACCTTACCTACCTTATTCATGCAATAAATAGGAATAAAAAATAAAAAAAACTTTCAGCAGTGCTGTGCCAGTGCGACTCCTGTGACCTGTCTCTGATCCCTCAGGCAGCGCGTCCACTCGCAAAACAGACAGCCGCGCCTCTGATACCGCCGGCGTGTTTTTCCACATTAGAATATTAATTTTCACCTTCGAAATTCTGTTTTTTTTTAACTATTCGAATATATATTCGAATTTAGAATATTAATACAATTCGTACCATTCCGCGTAAGCACCGCTCAACTGTGATGTTTCCAAGCACATTTTTGCGCATGTGAAAAGGATGATTTTTTTCCTGTGAAACTTACGAGAGCATAATGCCCCTTTTACTTTCGCTTTAAATGATTTCGTTTTGGCTTGTTTATAGTTATTATTATTTTTAATTCTTGTTCTGGTCTGTAGCCTACATAATGAATATTACATTTAAAGAGTTTGTTGTGGAATATGTTGAGTATTTTTTAAGCATGCAGCAAATGGCTATTAATTGGTTAAAATTCCTGTATGTAGGCCTATAGCTTGATCAAATTATTTCAGAATCGACTTTGCGTTGCAATCGCGTCAAGGATCAGCAAGTGAATGTGTATCATCATAAGTGGTTAAAAAAAGTTTTTGCGCACAAGCCTATGGGTCGCGTCAAAAAAAAAAAAAAAAAAGGGTCCCTCTTGAAAAAGTTTGAAAACCACTGATCTAGTGTCATTCACTGATGGGGAGGGGGGAGTGGGGGGAAGGGGGTGGGAGTGGGGGGGAGTATCAATTCATAATTCATAGGTTTTAAAAATAAATTCAAAAGCAATCAAATTGCAAGTGCAGTATAATTCATTTTGAATTGTAATGAAGTTGTATTAGATTTGAACAAAATTAATTTAAATTATTTTTATAACTTTGTCTAATCTGTCCTGAGCAAAAGTAATTTGAAAAGGCAACATTAAATATGTATTTTTGATAAGTTTACCCTTGCAGAATCTGAAAAATGTTAATCATTTAAATAATTAGAATTTAATTTAGTACTGCTATTTTAAAATAAGCTATTTCACATAACAGATGTTTATAGTCCGCAAGACAAAGTAATAACCAAATTCTCACAAAAGGCCCAGTTAAAAAGTTTACATATTTGTTCTTAATACTGTGTGCTGTTACCTGGAGGATCAATATTATAATTCACTAGAAAATTATTACAGGGGAAAAAATTCTCATGTCCTGGAAAAAGTTTTCATGTCCTGGAAATCTCAATTTTAAAATAATTGTATTATTAGAATCTGGGGAGAAACTACATTTTTGTTCTTATTGGCTGCAGGTGAAAATATTCACTAGGACATTTGATATATTTTGCTTTTTGATCACAGTATGGTTAAGATGTATTTATTATTTTACCATAAATATCCATGGTTCATATTGGTCTAATTTAACACAGAGAAACTTTCAAATTACAGTGTTGCAAGGTGTGGTGTTTGCTGTGTCAAACATCTTTACTAAATGATGCACATGGATTTTTAGTCATTAAACAATAAAAATAGCTTCGTTATGTAACAAAATGTTTTATCAAATGAAGCAGGAATGGTCATTTAATCAAATTATGGCCTAACATTTAAACCGTTTATTAGTACAGTTTTATTGTGAATTTCTAAATAGTACTGGCATGAAAAAAATTATCATATAGACATTAATGTGTCATATTATGTGTACTTTTGCCTCACAGATTGCCCTCCTTTCAAACTGTGTTGAAAGATGTTTTTCTGTTTTAACATTACAGGGGGGAAAAAAACTTGCAAAATTGACAAAATCATCAGGAGAAGCATCTTAATTAAGGAGGGAAATCCTGCTCGATATCTTCTGAAAACAAGTACAGACAATTCAGATCAAGCTGAACTATATAGAAAAATGACCTTTGGAAAGAGAGACTTAAAAAAAAAACATAAAACCATTCTGATGGTGGGAGAAACAGGAACAGGAAAAACAAAACTGATCAACACAATGATCAACTACATGTTAGATGTTCAGAGAGAAGACAAGGTTTGGTTTGAGATCACAGATGATCAGAGTGACCGAACATCAGTTCACAGTCAGACCTCCATCATCACTGTTTATGGGTTTTATCTACAAGAGAGTCAAACTGATCTAACAATCATCGACACACCAGGATATGGAGACACTCGTGGAGTTGATCTTGATAAACAGATCGCTGAGAGTTTGCTTAGTTTAAGTGAATCTGAAGAAGATATCAGTGACATACACACAGTGTGTCTGGTGATTAAAGCAACACAGAATCGACTCTCTGATAGACAAATATACATATTTGATTCTGTTCAGTCTTTATTTGGGAGAGATATCGCTGAAAACATTGTCTTGCTCTTCACACACTCCACTGGAGTTCCTCCTAAAAATGCTCTAATGGCTGTTGAAGAGGCTGAAATCAAGTGTGCAGTGAATAAGCAGAATCAGCCAGTGTTTTTCCAATTTGACAACTGTCAGTCAGAACCTGCTGATGAAAAATTTGCAACGATCCAGAAACAATCATGGGATCGCAGTTTTAAAGGAATGGCAGAATTGTTGACGTTTCTTGGCAAAATAAAACCAAAAACCCTGAGGATGACTCAAGATGTGTTACAAGAACGGAGGCAGCTGGAGGCAAAAATTAACATTCTAAAACCGCGTGTTGAAATGATGGAACTAAAGAAAATTGAGCTGCAACAAACTCAAGAAGTTCTGGAGAGAAACATGAGAAAGATGTCAGAGATGCAAATAACTTTGAGTATGAAGTTGACGTGCCCTACAAAGAGAAGGCTGATATCAATACTTCTCTAGCCAGTTCGGCATTGTGCTGCCCCGTCTGTGAGGAGAACTGTCATTATCCAGGATGCTATTGGATCACCACCGCCTATATGTGCTACGTGATGTCAAAGAATCACTGTACAATGTGCACAAATAAATGCCACTATGACAAACATGTCAAAGCAACACAAATATATGAAACAAAGACAAAGAAGGAGAAGAGGACATATGAAGAGTTAAAGAAGAAATATGATGACAAACTTAAGGATGGCGTGTCTGTGCTCAAGAAGCTGGAAGAAGAACTGCAAGAATTAGAGAAAGAGAAAATAAAGCTGGTGATTGAAGCTTTTCACTGTGTGGATACTCTGGAGAAGATCGCACTCAAGACGGATTCTCTGCTCACACTTCAGCACATTGATTCTCTGATCGAGAAGCTGAAGGAAATAAAGGAGCCTGAAAAAGCTGAAATACTGGAAAACATCAAGAAGAGAGCCGGAGAAGGAAATGAAGGAGCAAATCTGTAAATCTGAAAATAGGATTATGAAAATGTTTCTGCTTTATTCAAAAGCATGTTCTGCATGTGATAAAGCTGTATTATCACTGACCATAACTGCAATATTTTATGAATCGTGAAATAAATATGTATTAGTATAATATATAGTTTCTACAGTAAGACTGCCTATTATTGAAAATATAGAAATACTATTGAAAAAGCAACAAATAGTATTATTATTTATGATAAAATGATGTGCATGTAATCATGTCACTGTAATATCATTAGTCATAGCTGCAATGTTTTATGAATCATAATAAAAACATATCAACATAATATAAAGTTTCTACAGTAAGATACTATTGAAAAAAGCAATACCATTGTAAAAGCAACAAATAGTCAGAATATTATTTATCATAAAATGATGTGCATGTAATTATGGTCACTAAGAGGCTGTTTATGGAGTGCTGAACTTGTATTAATCAAGCACTGCTGCATTTGAGTGTCATCCTTCAGGTGAAATACATACATTTCAGTGACTGTGTACAGTAATGAAAGCTCTGCTTTAATATAAATCTGGACTCTACTGTTCATTTCATAAGTGTCTATTATGAATACGAATATGCAGAGAGAATATGCAATGTTTTCACTTGTATCTTACTCATATCAATAAAATCAATTAACTCGCAGTTTTGGTTTTGTCTCAGCATTTTATGTTTGTCATTCAACTTCAAAATACTTCAGTAACCCTGCAGGAATCAACATTACAGTTCTTCTCTATTTTACACACACTTAAGACACATACTTAAATCTTTATTTCTTAATCTTAAACTTTGGCCTCAAATAACTCTAATGAACATATGAATGAACTCTAATGAACATATGAACTACATTTTAAAACTTTACTGTAAAAAAAAACAGCCAAATTCTGATAGTAACATACTTTACATATGTTTTCCATTAAAACAGTATTATATTGTAGGAAACAATGTCTGGCCAATATAGCCTACAGAAATATACTGTATTAACAGTGTTTAGAGTCAACATTCAGAGACTGTCTGAAATCACTCATTCACTCTTCCTTATATTTGTTTACTGTAAAGCACATTAAATAACACTTACTTCCTAAATTTACTCTCCTAATGCAGAGCAGACCCTTCCTAAGCATGCTGGGAACTACAGATCCCCTGCCCAGGGCTACATTTCTCAAAAGCATTGTGAGCTAAGTTGATCATAGAGACCATTGGTGGTAGGGATGTCCCGATCAGGTTTTTTTGCCCTCGAGTCCGAGTCCGAGTCATTTGATTTTGAGTATCTACCGATACCGAGTCCCGATCCGATACTTCTATATTAGGCTACATTAAAAAAAAAAAGAATAAAGAAGAGCAAAAAAACAGATCTAGGATGTTCCTTATTTGTTATTTAATTCACCTTATTTTAACATTCAAAAACTCTGTTAACAAACAGAGCACTTCTGTGAGGTAGCTTGAACAATCAAGTAATACATAACATAAATTATTCACTTTTGGACTTTAGTGCAACAGTAAATATATGAAAAAAAAGTCTAATATAAAAACAAATAGCATCTCAACTTTAAAATACCCGGCAGGCATGTAAACAAATAAAAAAATAAGTGTATAAAAAATTATGAGAATATACATTAGGGGTGTAACGGTTCACAAAATTCACGGTTCAGTTCGATACGATACAGTGGTGTCATGGTTCGGTATGTTTTCAATACAGTAAAAAGAAAGAAATGCCAGAGAAATTTCCTATTTGTTAAAAGAAAAAATATTTTTAAATAAGTTTGAGTTTTCTTACATCTTGAAACTTTCAGGTTTAAAAATGGGGACAATCTTTGAAGGATGAACAAATAATGTTTTGGTCATCACATTTAAATATATTTATATACACTGTAACTGGTTTCTGTAATTTGAACAGTATTTTACTGTAATATGTACTGTAAGATACTGTAAAATGGTTATACAGTATGTTACTGTAAACAGCAAAGGATTATGGGAAAATATATGGTCACTACTGTAATTCTTCTCTACTGTAAATCAATTTACAGTAGTGAACTTGCCCGCGAAAAACTGACCAATGCCAAGAGAGATTTCTTTTGAATTTTTTTGACTGTATGGTTGAAGGTGGCAGTTAATGTGGACAAAAGATGTACAGGTAACTCCAAAACGGTTAGTATATTATTTCTATTTTATGTAAAACAAACATTTGCAAATGTTTTCATTTATGTTAACAGCAAACTAACATGATTTGTCTTTTTGTTTTCGTCGGAATGGTTTTTGTGCCTTTTTTTTCCTGACAGTCGGCCTCTCCGTCACGGTGATAATATAGCACTAACTGGTAAGTAAGCTAAGTTCACCTATATTATCAGAAATATTCTTTAGTTAAAACGATAACAATAACGTTTGTGTATTAACTCTGCCTCTTTAACGTAAGCTCGCCAGGCGGAGTCGTCGGTTAACGTTAACCGCAACGAACGTCGTGACTCGTAAAATACTGAGGTAAAGTGAGATAGACGAAACCCTCGTTTAAGTGAGGTTTTAAAACACGATTTTCAAGTAGCTGCTATATGCTTTGATTTATTTTCAGGTTTGTGATCTGTAACGTGAGGTTTTTAAACAAGATTTTTAAGTATATGCTTTGATTTATTTTCAGGTTTGTGATCTGTAACTTATAATGTCTGCAGTCTGCAACGATGGAGGTGTGTGTTGAAGCCTTTTCATAGCCGTCTGGTAGGTTAACTTCACATAAGCCGAAGTAAACTTATTAAACAGAGAAAAATAATAACATATGTTCCGTGAACTTCCGTCCCCAAATCACGAAACCCTTGTTTAGTGAGGTTTTTAAACAAGATTTTCAAGTAACGTTATATGCTTTGATTTATTTTCAGGTTTGTGATCTGTATAATGTCTGCAGTCTGCAACGATGGAGGTGTGTGTTGCAGCCTTTTCATTGCCGTCATAGCGGTAATAACATTAACTGGTAGGTTAACTTCACCTAAATAAGCCGAAGTAAACTTATTAAACAGAGAAAAATAATAACATATTTTTATCACAACTTAGCTAGTTAGGAAGATGTAACAACGTTAACAGTGAGCTAACGTGAAAAAATAAGTTAAAGGAATAGGGCACCTCAAAAAGAAATTCTGTCATAATTTACTTGCCCACAAGTTGTTCTAAACCTGCATGAAGTTCTTTCTTCTGAACATAAAAGAAGATATTTTGAAGAATATTGGTAATGGAACAGTTTGCTGGTCCCCATTGACTTCTATAAAAATATGTTTATATGATGGATGTCAATGGGGACCAGGGGCCTGTTTCAATAAGGAGGTTCAACCAACTCTGAGTTAAAACTTGAACTCTGAGTTGACTTACCCTGAGATGGAAAACTCGGTTTTCGGTTACAGAACAGCTGAAATGAGTTGGTTCAATCAACTCTGAGTTGACTGACTCTGAGTTAAGCGCATGCACCACAACTATAAAAAGCCATTATCAATGGAGCGCAGATATTATGAGTCACCATGGCAACAGCGCCAGACAAAAAGAGGTGTTGGGTGTAATTAATTACCAAGTAATCTAAATATTGTAATTTAATTAAAGGAATTACTCTTAATAATAAAATATGATGCAATTACATTAAATAGGCTACTGCATATAGACTATAGACCAATTCAATATAAAACAACAGTAGATTTAACATACATTTTTAAAAGGTATATTTTTTATGTAACCTTCTCCCTCTACACGCTTTGATCAAAATTCATGAATAATTCATGCAATTGTATATTTTTAATTTGAAAGCATTAAAAGTGCAGTTTATTGTCTCTCCTTTTATTGTTCAAGTGGTTGAGGTTGATAGGATTTAGTAATTAGTAATATGTAGACCAATACTTTCTAAAGATAGAAATTATTACATTAATCTAATTACACTGTTGAAGATGTCATTTGTAGTTAGTAATTCATAAATATTTTAGAGTAACTTACTGTTATAGAGGTGAAACTGGAAGAATGTTATTCAACCTAAAGTAGGCTACTATTACTTTGATAAAATTTTACTTAAGTACAAGTAAAAATACCAGTCTAAAAAGTAGCTAATTTAATGTGAGTAAAAGTTGCTGAGTAACTTGTTTAACAGCATTGGGGGGTGGGGGACTCTCCCATGTAGGGTTGGGGGGGGGGGGGGGGGCTCTCCCATGTAGGGTTGTAACGTATGAGAGTTTCACAGTATGATAACCGTCTCAGAAAATATCCCGGTTTATGGTATTAAACAATTATTAAATATATAAACTGCATTATTAAATTACGGTTATTATTATCATCAGTTAAAATGACAGTTAAATAAATTAAACATTTGTTCAATAAAACATATCTAATCAACTAATTTCAATATTTGATTATGAATTAGATTAACAACTTATTTTTTATCATTATTAACTTATTAATATGTTTAAAAAATAATTGAGTTCTATGAAATGTTTATTCCGTTTATTTAATACAAATATATTATCAAAAACGGTGGTAATAAAATTAAAGTTTAGCAAACGTTTTAATTCTTTTATTTTTTGGCAAAGTGCTGCAAAACAGATTTAGTCAATCATGGACAAACAATATATATTCTTTAAAGAATGTGTAAATACATTTTAGTATTATTGTTGGTGTTTAAACACCACTTCCTCTTTAAAAAAGGGGAGGAGACCGCAAGAAACTCTGGGTTTACTGAAGAAAGCCTGCTCCCGACCAGGTTAGGTTCACAGAGTAAGTTACCATGGCAACTGACTCTGAGTATAAGTTACCTCTCTTTCAGAAACGGGCTTGACTTACTCTGCTTTCTCAGGTTTGACTTACCTCCCTTTCTGAAACGGAAAACCCAGAGTTTCCCTCATTTCAGGGTTAACATACTCAGAGTTTTCACTTAACCTCCTTTCTGAAACAGACCCCAGAAGCTTGTTTGGTTACTCACGTTTTTTTTAAATATCATCTTTTGTATACAGCACAAGAAATAAATTAATACAGGTTATGAAAAAGTTGAGGCTGAGTAAATGGTGACATCATTTTCATTTTTTAAGTAAACTAACCCTTTAAGCGACACCATTGTTTATTACATCTTTTGTTTTATTTTCAAGTTTGTGGCCTGAATCATGTCTGCAATGTCGGAGGTGTGTTTTGGAGTCTTTTCTTGTGATTGCCATCCTAATGGTGATGACATCTACAGGTGAGTAAGATGACATTAACTAAATTAGCTGAACTATGCGTTAGTTTAGCAGGCAAACATAATATAATGTAACTGCCGATGAAACCAACGGAAGGGGAGAAAATGGGTTTACCAGGCAGCAGAGTTAAAGTGCTTTTAAATAATCATCCATCAGTTTCTGTTCTTTATTTTGAATTTGCAGAAGCCATTCCCTCCGGACTGTACATCACTGCGGACGCTCTCCACTAATACACAGAACAGGTTGACGTTTGAGGAGGAGGAGGAGGAGGAAAGGGTTAGCAATATACCTTTATCAATATAGCAAAATTTTGCTAACTAATATTTTAAATGTTGTTTAATTTATTAAAAAACTATAAACACCATACAACATCATATCTTACATCATCTTTACCCCTCATGTCGTTGTTGTTAGTAATACGTTTTTTCATTGTATTTTATTTCTGTGAACTATAATAACACTAAAAGGCTGCTGTGACTTTGTCTGTTTCAGGAGAGTCTGTTCTCTAAGCAAAAACATGGATGCTGACTATGAAGAATCATCATCCAGTTACTACAGCTAACAGACTCTTCTTCAGCATTAACTGTCCATTTTGTCGAATGCAGAATTAGGTAACCCAAAATATATATATTTTTTACATTACATTTACATTCATGCATTTGGCAGAAACTTTTATCCAAAGCAACTTACATTGTATTTAAGTTTAAAGGAACACGCTACCGTTTTTTGAAATAGGGTTTTTTCACTCCACTATATTTAGATAAGTGGGCAAACGTATTTTTGTCTCAGTGCATGCATTGTCTTATGGTGCGTTCACACCAAACGCGAATAGAACGTCTGGTGCGAGTGATTTAAATGTTAAGTCAATGTAAAGACGCAATTACGAGGTAAATCAACATTAGCCATCTTGCAAACAGACAACCATCTAGCACTTGCACTCACGCGTCAATTTCGCTTCAAACACTTGCTTTTTACACGTGTCAATTTAGCATTGGACACGCGAATGGATTCAAAATGTTCAACAGCTCTTCTTCTGAAAACTCTGGTTCGTAGAGTTATGGTTCTGGATCTTGGCTGTCTGAGAAGTCACCCTCTTCGTCTCTCACAAAATCCGCCATGTTTATCGCCGTTCACTATGTCTACTGTAGTAAAAATAGCCAGCTAATATTCACGCCAGTATGTTGACGGAAGTTGGGGGATTTCAGGTGTTGCGTGATATCTCTGTGCCCAAGTAGCAGTGCTTCGCCTGTGCTTCGTCCCAAGTCAACATCTGCCTAGGAAATCGCCTAGTCTTAATCTGCATTGCTATTTGTACTCGTTGTGAATACGCAGGCCACAAGAAGTAATTGAGTTTTTTTTAATCACTTTTACTCCCAACATGCTATCCGGCAACAAAAAGCTAGCGGCGGCACTGCCAGACTAAGACAATGCATGCACTGAGACAAAAATGCGTTTGCCCACCTATCTAAATATAGGGGAGACGGTGAAAACCCCCTATTTCAAAAAAACGGTGGCATGTTCCTATTATTAAGTTATCCATTCCCTGGAAATCAAACTCATTGTTTCAGCATTCTTGCATCTTTCTCTACTGTTTAAAGGTATAGCGGAGGATCTTTCCGAATTTAAGAGAAGACCCGCCCTCTCCAATTTTTTTGTCAAATGCCCATCCGTGTTTTATTTACTTATTATACTGATCGATTGAGTGACCGAGGACTCAAGACATGCTATGCAATGGAGAAGTAGCTTGTTTCATTTGTGTAGGGTGACCATATTTTAGTTTTCAGAAAACAGGACAGGGGGCGTGGTTGATGGGTGGGGCGTGATTTTTGGGGAGGCGTGGTTAAGGGTTGGGGGCGTGGTTTGGGGGAGAATGCATCAAAAAATACTTGACAAATGCATTCACAACCTTGCTTACTTTAATACATAAAGTAATACATCCTTTCCATTCAATGTTTGGCCCGCAACAATAGAATACTATTTTAAATAAAGTTTAGCTTTTAACACCTTTTACACCTCTACAAACCTTTTACAAATCTACTACTAAAATAAAATAAAAAATCTACTACACTATTTCAGTAAAAAAAAAAAAACAATTTGAATCCTCCTGATGTTCTCTTAGCCTATACGTTCTTTATGTGGGCTTCTCGCTAGCACCTTAACACTGACACGTGCCAACTTTGCAGTTCATGCATTCTGCTTTACACGGATCCTGACCGAAACGAAAACACAGGAATTTTCTCTGTAAATCGTCTGTGAATTAACATTTGGGCTTTTTTTTTCTTTTTTTTTTACGCTGTTAGCTACTTACATCTTACCTATAGATCTTACCTCGCAGGCTCGCACTTGACCGTAAACTGAAGCGTCTGAAGCGTCACGCTGCTAAACTTCTGTGAACGTGTAAAGTCCGCCTACTTTGATTTGACTGGTCATTTCAAATATTCTGACATTGACAAGCAGTGACAGACCAATGAGGCTGATGAACACACACACACACACACACACACACACACACACACACACACACACACACACACACACACACACACACACACAATTCTGATGATTCTGAGTCTGACGTGCTCTGTGCTTGACGCTGCGGATTGAGGAACGCGCTGATTATAACAAGAGGGGGTGAAGACAAAGTCATATGTTTTGTGTGCAAAGGCAAGCGTGTATTTAAAGTACACGCTTAATGGCCCAATGAAAAATAATGAAAACCAGGACATTTTCATCACTTTTTAAAAAACAGACAGGACGGCCAGGACAGGACGTGAAAACAGGACATGTCCTGGGAAAACAGGACGTTTGGTCACCCTACATTTGTGTAATAAATACTATGGTGAACACATTGGAATTATCGAAAATGAACACACAAGGTTTTAGAATATTTCAGCGTGATATAATTTACCATTTGGTCATAAGGCTACTTTAGACAAATTGAGATGTTTACCGTATCTACGCGGTGCATGACTTGTGCCAGGGCTAGCATCGCTAATCATAGCTTACATTAGCTTTTACTAGCAGTGATTTTAAATGGATTTCTCCTAATAGCATGACAAACTTTACCTGTCTAGTAGAATCTTCGTGACTGCGGCATCAGTGGGAAGCCCAACCTGTGCTTTTAGTGACGCCAGCGTGTGACATATTCACCCAAAATCACTCTGGTCTTGTTTCTATATTCTGCGGCCTTTCTCTTCTTATCATACACTTCGTATAAATTTTTTTCTCTTTCGACCCTCAGCCATTTTCAAAGGAATAGCTGAAACCGTAACTCATCACACATAATACACCTGAAAGTGCGCATACGCAAGCACGTACGACGTCCTTACGTAAACATATCACCAGAATGATTGACACTTAGGTGGACCAATAGTATACCCACCCGGAAAAAGAAAATCCTCTGCTATACCTTTAAGCTACACAGGAATGTATTGTGAAAGAATTAAGCTTAAATTATTTGAATGTAATAGATTATGAGGTAATTATGTACCATCCCTGTAGGTGCATTCAGAATCAGATGTTTTGCTTTTATCAACATAAAAGTACATGCATCATCAAGTTTGAGAGTTAGGGCAAATTCTGACAACACCGATCTCAAAATTAATGTATTTTTCCCCCCTTTGTGCTTGCAGGTTCATTCTGAGAATCAACTCTGATGGCACCAAACACTAAAGGCACAGAGCAGATGGAAATCTGGAAAGATCCACACACAAAAAAGCATCAGCCTGAACCTCCTCAGTGTTTCTCATCAGAGAGCTTGTCAACTTTGACTGGCAAAATTACTGAAATGTAACAACACAACTGACTTTTACGGTATTTTATTATTTTAAGGCCTGTTTTGGTTTTCAGTGTGTGTGCGTTTTTGCCATGCTACAGATACAAATGGTCCCCAGGAGATTAGTTCTATGGACTTTGGTGATTTTTTTCCTTTTTTTTTCCTTTTTTTTTTTAACTATTGAGGTCAAGATTTGTAATTTGTACTTCTAAAAACAAAATGTTCAACAATTAAAAATAATATTTTAAGGACAAATGTTCCTGAGTTGTTGTAATTTTTGGGGGTGGGGTAAAACTGTAAAAAAAAAAAAAAAAAACCTCAATACTAATACTGTAAATGACAATACGGTAACAGACAAAATACAGTAAATGGTACAGTATACTGTAATTGAAAATACAGTAAAGGTACAGTATACTGTAATTGAAAATACAGTAAAGGTGTAGTATACTGTAATTGAAAATACAGTAAAGGTGTAGTATACTGTAATTGAAAATACAGTAAAGGTACAGTACACTGTAATTGAAAATACAGTAATGGTACAGTATACTGTAAGTGAAAGTACAGTAATAATACTGTAAAACATTTTACAGTAAATTACTGGCATCCAGCTGCCAGTAAGTTACTGTAAAATTTACAGCAATCCCTTTTCGACATGTTTTCGACGCGTATGTTACACGTCTCATCCTGACG
This sequence comes from Chrosomus eos, assembly GCA_036326025.1. Taxonomy (NCBI): domain Eukaryota; kingdom Metazoa; phylum Chordata; class Actinopteri; order Cypriniformes; family Leuciscidae; genus Chrosomus; species Chrosomus eos. Next base: position 4,261,783 of record CM070840.1, read on the forward strand.
TCACGCGGCTTTCCGGGACATTAACGGGTTGTGTGTGAAAGCACTCACAGATCCCGGCAAATCACTGGCAGTGTGAATGAACCGAAATCAAACAATCCCGGGACAAATGCCGGGTCACATTATCCGTGTATTTTCCGGAATCTCTAGCCCCTTTCACACAGAGATTCCGGAAAATACACGGATAATGTGACCCGGCACATGTCCTGGAAAGCCGCATGACGTCAGGATGAGACGTGTAACGTACGCGTCGAAAACATGTGCACGCGCGCACCTTTCCACAGAGCTGGCGAACGCTCGCAGCTTCAGCGCGGATACTGAGGAGCTCCTGTCTCTGCTTCGTTCCAGTTTGCAGACATTTTTTCGTTCTTTCTTTGTTGATAACGAACACAAACTTTCTTCTAAGAGCAACAGAGTCGCGCGATGGCACATGCGTCATCACTATGACACCCCTTACGGCATTGGTTCTGGCTTTTGTTCACACAGCGAGCGTTCCGGGTCTGAACACGGCAATGTTACTAGGTCCTCAACCCGGGATCGATCCCGGCATCAATCCCGGGTCGTGTTTGCGTTCACACAGAAGGCACTCTGGCAATTTGCCGGCAATTTGCCGGGTTCAAAGTGCTGTGTGAAAGGGGCATAAAGCATTCAGGTTTTCCAAAGAGTTCTGCCAATGAAGAAATGAGGAACCCAAATTGTTATTAATGTATATGTCAATCATGTCTTCTTGTGAACTTATGAGACATTTTCACAATCCAGTCCACTACTTACCTGAGGAAGTTTTCCTGTATACCTAGATTTGATAAAATTATAATAAATCTTCATTAAATCTAATTTTAGCGTTCCGGGTCTGAACACGGCAATGTTACTAGGTCCTCAACCCGGGATCGATCCCGGCATCAATCCCGGGTCGTGTTTGCGTTCACACAGAAGGCACTCTGGCAATTTGCCGGCAATTTGCCGGGTTCAAAGTGCTGTGTGAAAGGGGCATAAAGCATCTGCTTAATTAGCAAATGTCAGAAAGACTATTGATAAGTGTAATTTCTTGCTATTTGAAATTGCAGCAGCATAATGCAAAGAGTTTCTGCAGTAAGATACTGTTGTAAATCAAGACAACATGATTATATTGTAAAATCTACAAATAGATAGAATTTTAAATGATGCCCATTAAAACCGTCACAGTGGCTGTAGAAACTGTTAGTTGTATTACTAAGCACTGCCACCTAGCGGCCATATGAGACAATTATGAGCATCATCCTTTATGAAATATAGTGAGAGCTAATAGTGTTGTGGCTTTAATAAAAAACTCTACTATAAATCTGGATTTATATGACATGTTTGAGGCTCACATGTTTATTGCTTCATTGATTGTCTTTGAAATGGTGCTAACATTTTGTTTTATGAATACAAATAGAACTGAAATAATATGAAATGCTTTCACTTGAATCACATTTGTCTCATTATTAATACATTTATTTATATAGTTTGGTGCAGATTGTTTTTATGTTTATTTGAGCTTAATTGCTAAGAAACCTTTAACACATTTCGTAAAGCTATAACTGCAAATTCAAAACCACAAAAAATGTGACCAAACACTTTATTTAAAAATACATTATTGTTAATCTGATTCAAACTTTGGCTTCAAATGGCTCTCAAAATCCAAACAGACACTCTGAACACCCATTACACATGGTGAGATTGAAAAATAATACGATCATAACCTCATACAACATTAAATATGGGTTTCAGAGAAACTGACATAAGTTACAATCCTACTGTAATCAGAAAAAAATGACAAAGTATGAAGTTGAAAAAGAATCCTAACATTTAAACAACTTCTGAATTTACTTTTCGTTACAGAATTGTTTATGTGGTCACTACATCTTCAACCATAAGTTTGGATTTTAACAAATCTGACATCCAACGTCAACATCTTTACTGAATGTACAGTAGATCATGTTGAACAAAAAAACTAATTAAAAAAAAATATATATATATATTGTTCAAAATGATTGATTTTTTTTTCTTGTCTGTACTCATGGTAAATCCAGAGAACTGCCCTTTCTGAAAAGGTTCTTACAGGTTTTCCAAAGAGTTCTGCCAATGAAGAAATGAGGAACCCAAATTGTTATTAATGTATATGTCAATCATGTCTTCTTGTGAACTTATGAGACATTTTCACAATCCAGTCCACTACTTACCTGAGGAAGTTTTCCTGTATACCTAGATTTGATAAAATTATAATAAATCTTCATTAAATCTAATTTTAGGTTTCGTGTTTTATTTCTGTTTGTGAGTTTGAGGTTGTGTCAGTATTTCCTGTGTATCATTTCATATCAGAATAGTGTGTCTCATCTCCACTAGTGTGTGTTGTGTTGGTCAGTATCAGTATGTGAATCATCTCGTCCCACTTTGTCCGTCTCTTAAAATAACCCACAGCAGCTGAAACAAAGGGGAGACTGAACCAGTTAATGCTGAGGACTGACACAACTGAAGAAAACATGCTAACAACTAAACACATATGAGGGCACAACAAGACCCAATCCTCCAGTTATTTGATCTGTGTGGGATTCTGATTTTGCATGTCACAATCAAACCAAAGTTTAATAGTTCTAGTTCTGATCATGGGTGACAAAAGCCTGTTTTTTTCCTCCAGCTGACAGAACCATGATAACATTTAGCTTAATTTAATCTTATGAAGAGATTCAAAACTCGGATGAGAAAAAATAACAAACATATGCTGTGTTTAAATAAGTAGTGTCTTTATTTCATGTGATATTGTGGAAATAATAACGCTCTCAGTGACTCAAAGTCTGATCATCATTATCAGTCTCATCATTAACAGCAGATCTTCCTCATGTGTGTGAAGAAGAGCTGCTGTTTGGAAACTCCTCATATGAGTTACTCATCCGTATCTATGAGCAAACACACGACACAAGAGGGAAACAGAAAGTGGATGTTAATGAAGCCACAGGCTCATGTGAATATGAGTTTATATCAGACAGACGTCTATAAAACACTAGAGAACATGACATCAGGGAATCTCATGTGTCTGTCATAAAATAACACTTTTCATCACAACAATTAAACAATAACTGCTAACTGCTCACATATCTGTGTTTATCATTTAGCGAGAGCTTGTCCAGTCCACAAATAATTATCATTTACTGAACAAAATATAATTTTAAATATATAAACAACACAATTTTAAAAAAAGACTTACAAATGTCAACAAACTGAACAAAAATAAAGCTGAAATGTTTTACTTTCAATGAAAAGTATTTTGTCTCATAAACAGCAGTGATTATCAATCAATTTCCTGTCATACTTTTTGTTTGTTTTGCTTTGTTAAATAAAACACATAAATGCATGCATACATACATAGGCTACATACATAAATACATACATACTGTACATGCCTATATACACATATACACACATACATAGGTCTGCATACATGTATAAATAAACACATAAATGAAAAGGGCATTAATAACATTTAAAAAAATCTAAATAATCTTGTTTTTTTGTAAACAATGGCTTAACATTGTACTAATTTAATAATCTTAAAATAGCACAATGCAATTTTTTTAAGTTGATCTTGATGGGACTGTGAGCACTTAAATCCCAAACTGTGATCTCCAGCATGGTTCTGTTATTTATACGAAGCCCCGTTCAGCTTTCAGCCAATCAGCGCAGCGCGTTCTGCACGGACGCGCCTCACACACATTCACGCCTCTGTGCGCGCGCCCTCACAAACTGTCAGATTACCGGCTATGAATCACGGGCGTAAGCCGTCTGATCCCTGAAGTTTATCAGACACCGGACAGGTCCGATTCACGGACGACCAACATGAGCGAGAGGTTCAGGGTCGTGCCGGTGGCCGCGCATGAGAGCGCGTTTGGAGACGAAACGGACGGAGACACGGGGTTTGACGCCGGTGTCTGTGAGGGCGAGCGCGCGGAGCGGCGGGGGTCGGTGCCCATCCTCCAGTACAACAGAGAACCCAACAAATACGGTGAGACGGGTTCCGTTCATTCGGGCAGAACGTTTCGCTCTTAACGCTTGTATTATTATAATAAACGAGAGCCGTTATGTTAAATAAACTAGGATCGCGCGCGTCCAGAACTCAGTCAGTAGTTTGGCGCGTCGCGTCACTCGTGTAATGATACAGTGTAAACAAGTGAACGTAATAGTCTTTTGATATTAATGAATGAAGTTACATACAAACGGGCGTTTGCAGATAGATCGTTGTGTCTGAATTAATTTAGTCCATCGAAGATATATGGAATATCAGTGTGATTGTTTGTTTTTATGTAGATTTCTCCAAGGATGTTTAATTCTCTCAGGGCCGTTAACCTGCTAACGGCTTTTTTTTTGTTCCTGGAACGTTATGAGAACGTTAATATCGAACATTTATTTTCAAATTTATGATATGGAACTTTAGGAAACGGTTACTAAAACGGTTACCGAACACTAACGTTAGCGGACACTGCTAGTTTCCACACTTTAGTTTTGCTAAACATTCAGTAACTCTAATAAGTGTTTATTGAAATGTTTTCTGACAGAAGAAAAATGACTGTGAGTGTTTAGACTTCATATGATTGAGGCGTTCATTACAAATATGCATTTGTTTAGTTGTAATTTCCAGTCTAGCAATAATTCAACATTTAGCATCAGTTGTAAGTTTATTTGTATTAGTCAAAGGACAGTTTAACTTAAAATGTTAAATGTGGTCTTAATATACAGTTGTATTAATGAGGCATAATGAGTATGCTCTCCATCAAAACAACAACAACTTAACCATAGTAACAGAGTAAAACTGTGACAACTTGTACTTCTTGTCCTCAAAAGACCAGAAGTAATATATGATTTTACTTTAACAACAACATTATCTATTTTAAGGTTTTTAGTGGTTTTGTTTGTAAGTTCCTGTGAAATGACTTGGCATGTTTGACACTGTCTGTATTTTGTAGGTGTCATGTGTATCTGCTGTTTTATTGCAATTACTTTATTAAATTTAGCACAATAAGAGGGTTTGCTGGTTAAAAGTCTATTAATGCTTTATATGTCCGTATAATATTAAGCAAAATGTGCATTTTCTGCAAAAACCTTTTTTTCTCATTTATTTTTTACGCTTTTCCTTTTGTATTGGCCTAACCAGGTGATCGCGTTTTATGCAACACGATGCCCTTTTGGTTTTACATGACTGCCTGATTTCAGGGGCTTGTCTAGACGTGTCTTGGGACACTTTTCATGCTCAGCTGTCTTCATTAATTACCATGACACATCTGTTTGTTTCCTGGGTTAGAGATCTAGCAACATACATCTGAATCTGCTTCTGTTTTCCAGGCCTTTAGTCCCTCTTTGCTCTTTGAATCAAGTAAATCACTATCACAATTATTTAGTGAAGTCTATGACCATGTGGACATGAGGAAGAAGATATATATTAACCAACCACATTCATTTAATGCATTTCAGGTTTCTCTATCTAGTTTCGGTCTTTATCTTTGATGGATATGAAAGCCTTACAATTGTCTCTTCATTAAATTTAGCCTGCAATTTAATCAAAGACCTCTTAAAGCCAAAGTGCCTTTGATTATCTACTGTAGCACCAGTCACACAGTCTATAAAGAAGTCTATAGTGTAATTGTGAGAGCTGATGTCCTGCAGAAGTCCTTAAAGGATTAGTTCACTTTTTAAAAAACTTTTGCTGATAATTTACTCACCCCCATGTCATCCAAGATGTCCATGTCTTTCTTTCTTCAGTCGAAAAGAAATTAATGACCAAATGACAGTTTCAGTGCAGCTTCAAAGGACTTTAAACAATACCAGACGATGAATAAGGGTCTTATCTAGCGAAACGATGCGCCATTTCGAAAATAAATAAAACAGTTTAATTATTATTAGCACAAATGCTCGCCTTGCTCTGTTCTGTGATGCACGTTCGTGAATCTCCTGTTCGAACTCGTTCATCAAAATGAACAAATCTTTTTTCGAGTCATTTCGTTCGTTGAATGAACAAAATGACTCGAAAAAAGACTCATTCAAAATGAACAAATCGTTTTTCAAGTCATTTTGTTCGTTGAATGAATAAAATGACTCGAAAAAAGATTTGTTCATTTTGATGAACGAGTTCGAACAGGAGATTCACGAACGTGCATCTCAGGACAGAGCAAGGCGAGCATTTGTGCTAATAATAATTAAACTGTTTTATTTATTTTCGAAATGGCGCATCGTTTCGCTAGATAAGACCCTTATTCATCGTCTGGTGTCATTTAAAGTCATTTGAAGCTGCACTGAAACTGTCATTTGGACCTTGAACCGTTTTGGCTACTATTGAAGTCCATTATATGGAGAAAAATCCTGGAATGTTTTCATCAAAATCATTAATTTCTTTTCGACTGAAGAAAGAAAGACATGGACATCTTGGATGACATAGGGGTGAGTAAATTATCAGCAAAAGTTTTTTAAAAAGTGAACTAATCCTTTAAGAAGGTTCGGGTGATTTGGAGACGGCGCTTATTGGAGGTGCAGTAATTGAAAATGTGGCTCAACGTTTTGTTTTTAAGAGTTGGTGTTAATCGTATAAAGAGCAAAGGGAAAGTTTTTGTGATGTGCTTTTCAAAGCTTTTATCAGAAGTGCATTGAGATGATCCTGAGAGCATTATCAGACCTACAGATACTACATTAGTTTGGCGTGTTCATTTCAAAGCATCTCGGCTTTGAGAAGAGCAAATGGGCTTCGTCTTCCAGATGGTTGAGCTGGGGAGCGTTGGATTGGGTTACACACTCATTATGGGAGTCAAGAACATCTCTGTGGTGATGCTCTTATAACCTCCACTCCCAGACATAGAACAATGCTGAGCATAAAGTTGCTCCTAAACATTAAGCAATTTTGTGGTCTTATAGACATAGAATATTACTAAATAAGGCAAATGCAACCCAACGCAAAGGCCTTGTTCCCAGACAGTGCAGTCCAGTGCAAAGCCATGATGTTGGGTTTTCATTTTAGAAGCGTATTGCAGTTTATTGACCAATTAAAAACCAAAATGCAACCAAATAAAAATCCATTTGTCTGGGAACTTAAAGAAATATTTCAGGTTAAATACAAATTGGAATATTGTTGATTACAACAGACAATAATTTGGACTCTCATAGTTTGAGAAATCAAACAATGGTTTTACTCTTTGCACAAAAAGCTTGCACTCACAATGAAGTGCAAATGGAGGTACACTACAAACTGAAAGTATTTTCTTGGAGAGAGCTTAAAATTATATACAAATAAAGGCTAGTTTTGTTGTAAATTTTTGTAGAAGCTGAAAACAAATATTGTTTTAATATTTAATTATTTTAATTGTTCTGTAGTATATTATTCATAAAGTCAAATGGAATGAAAAAGTGCCCAATTTTTTATTTTATTTAAATTTGACATTAAAACATGTTTGGGAAAATATCTAAAAGTTGAAATTTGAAAGCAACACAAACTATGGCATATGCTGTAAAATTGTTTTTTTATTAAAAAAATGCGTATTTTAAAAAAAATTGCATGTTTGATTAAATGTACTATTGTTTGTATATTTGGTTCTTAAAAAAATAATGACTTCTGGTCAAAACAAAAAAAGCTACAACAACAAACAAACCAATTGAAAGTATTTAAGCTGGAATAGTTGCTGATTAAGTGGTTTCATTTGCCATATGATACTGTACACTTGGTATTAGTAAAGATCACATGATATTTTAGCAGAGACATAGTGCTGAGTAAACAGATCTACTGCAAACTTCTTGAAAGTGTATTTTTCAATGTGTGATCTGAAACGAGTGTTTAACTTCATCTGCTCTGTGGGCTCGTACTGTATATTGACCCTGTTACTGAAAGGTCACTTCAGGTCATGATCATGTTAGAACTGAACTCAGTAGAGCTGGAGGACTTGGATGCAAACATGCTCACTTTCTGCTGTTTAATGGAGGATAAAGCGGTGTGTCCGTGTCTGTGTGTGTCTGATCTCAGGCTGGAGGTCGTGTGTTAGACGGTGGTCTTCAGTCAGGGGCAGGGCGGATGAAAAGAGAAGTGGGAATTATTATTTAGCACATTTCTCTGTCAGGATACTGTGAAGAGCTGACTCAAGCAACACCATCCTATTTGTGTTGGCTGTTTGTCTGCACATTCATAGCAACAGTGGTGTGTGTTTCTATACTTCCAGTTATAAAAACATTTTTCTTCTTGCATAAACATGATGCATTTCATCCAGTTTGTGTCTGGGCTGCAGTAATTAGCTTTA
>CM070840.1:4270161-4347661 GCA_036326025.1 Chrosomus eos
TAGAGAAAAATAAAGACATACTGGTTTGAAATGACAAAAATTTACATTACAGCATTGTGGAAATTTCGGTTCACGTACCCACCCGAAGTGATCAAATAAAATAAAATTCTGCATCAAAATTTATAGGCAAGACAAATAGTTTGTTTAGGCATGGTTTGTAGGGAATTACAAACCTGCGCACTTATATTCAAACGCACATAACTATAGAATCAATTTTAATGCGCATGTGAACGCCATCAGCGTTTATCACAGGTTCAGTTTAAAGTCTGTTTAGCGAGAACGGCGTCATCTTAGCGGCCCCTAATTCAATAACAAATGATCATTTCAATGGAAGTGAATCAATCAAAACTAACTTTAGCTGGAAATAACATTATTCAAAAACGCTATAAAACCAAACCAATCTCTGTTACCTTAAATTATATGTTTGTCTCTGTAAAGCTGCTTTGAAGCAATCTACATTGTAAAAAAAAAAGGCTATATAAATGAGTATGACTTGACTTGACATATTTGGGAGAACTTTTTCTTTAATTGTTGGCCATCAGACTGTGTGTCCAAACATGTCCAGATTGTCTGGTGTCTTGTGGACACTGTCATGTCGGTCTTAAAAAATCTTAAGTCGATAAACTCTCACAATCATTTAGATAAACTGAGCCGCTGGCACCGATGGGGGTTCTGTTGGCCTTGCGTTTGGCACAAGCTCCCATTTCAGGACCTTCTCACGGTCACCAGGATCAAACGAGCCTCTTGGATAAGCTGGAATTCTCTGGATATTTGTCCTGTGCTGTAGAGGAGCAGAAAAAGCTGTCACCTGATCTTGCCGTGTATGACGGACAGCTGAAGCATCTGCTCCGACACTTGAGATGTGTGTTGTGCCAGAACGCAGAGTATCTGTCATCGGCTGCTTACAGTCGCTCCGCTGCAGAAGCAGAGATCCTCTGTTCATCTCCAGCTGTTGACTGTAATGTGTTGAAGGATGTTTATAGTAATTATTTTATATGTGCCAACTGGATTAGTGCAGATTCCTCGAGTGACAGAGGTCTGTCGCTACGGCGTGACATTTTCTGATCACTCTGCTATCTGTTTTTAAGCTCCCTGTAACGGTTCCACTCTCGTACAGTCAAGACTGATTTAGAAACAGTGATATGCACTGGATAGGGGTGAACATCTACTGTAACAGACATGCAGTGTGTGTGTGTGTGTGTGTGTGTGTGTGTGTGTGTGTGTGTGTGTGTGTGTGTGTGTGTGTGTGTGTGTGTGTGTGTGGTTTGGAACTTCTGTTAGTTAAACTAATGAGATAAAGGCCAGTTTAAAGCCACTCTTGGTCAAAATCAAGTTTTAAATTTTGTTTATATGTCTGATACCCCTTCTCCACCAAAAAAGTACTGGTTCGGAACTGGTGCTGGTTCAAAGGGTTGGTTCGGAGTTGGTTCAACTTGTGAACCTTCTCAGAACCTGTTTGTGTTTCCACTGACTAGAGCGCCAAGTGAACAACGTTGTTACGTCACTGTGTACGTCCCCAAATACGTCTTAGCTAGAAACGGTTGCAAGTACAACATTATTTGCAATTATCTCTAACTCGTGTACAAGAAGGCTTTAAAAACAATTGAAATATGAAAGTCTTTTAATCTTTTCCTTTGATATGTAATCTTTTATATGTTATGTACCCATGTCTGGTGTCTTTTTTTTCTTTCCATTTATTTGTTCTATATTGTGACTGTTTTCTTCTTTGCTTACATAATGTTTTCAATAAAAAAAAATAATTAAAAAAACTAGAAACGCTTGCGCCAACTTCAAGCATAACAAATACAACGGTGGACTACAATGTGTTTCTGCAAATGTTTCTCCTGGCTTTGCGATCCTATATTATGGTCAGAAAAGATGTTTAGAACACATCTAAACCCGCCTCCAGCCCCGACGTAAGCATGACGTGGTAAAAGAACGGTTCTAGTCCAGCAAAGAGTTGGTGCCGTTTTGGAACCAGTTTTCCTGGCCGAGAACCGTTCTTTGGCTGTCGAAACAAAGAACTGGTTCGCGCGCAGGCACCGGCTCCGAACCGGCACTCAAAATGCTTCGGTGAAAAAGGGGCTTATGTGGTGTTTTATTGTGCTTTAAGACAGATTAGATTTATCAGTCAACACCATTGCTGAGCATTTCCTCCTTAAAAAAGTGTCCCAAAAACCGCCCCTGTTTCTAACCATCACAAACATGTGACCAATCCTGTCAGTGTGGGGGCGGGGCTTTTCTCCACTGACTTTCTATGATGTCAAAGTGTTTCTTTTAAGTATGCTAATTTTTAGAAGGCAGCTTTCTCACTCTGAGATGTTGAACGGGAACATGGTTTGTGTAACATCATCAGCAACACATTAATAGCTGTTAGATAATGTAGTCAAGCCAAAGAATAATCATAATTAATGTTATGTAATGTACTGTTACGTTGTAGAGAGCGGTACATAAAACACATCACCATTCTGATTCATCGACTTGTAGACTATTCTGTAATAATTCATTTTAACTCATCTTGTTCTGAATGAGTTTCTGGTTCAAACATATATGGCTGAATTAAACCAATATTTCCATTTCCATTTGAGGGGGCAGAGGCAGTTCTCCTCTGGCCAATGAACGAACAGTGTATAATTATGATTCAGGCAGCATTATAAGTCAGATTGGTTTGGAACAATCAGAATATTATCCAGTTTATGTGGTTTAAGATCGGAGTCATCACGCCGGGATGGAGACGGGTTTCGTGTCGATGGCTGCCGTGTCGATGTGGCCTTGATGAGTCTAGTTGACACAATCTCTGCTGACTAGGGCTGGGTATCGTTCAAAATCTTTCGATCCGGTGCCAATTTCGATACCTCAGTTTCGATACCGGTTCCTAACGATACTTTTTTTGATACCAATTTTATGAAATCCTTTTTAATAAGATTACATAACACATTACCTCAGAAAAACTTTGGTTTTATTTTTTTCAGTTTGACTCATGCTCCTTAGCCAGTGCACAAAGGAACAAAAAATGTTTTATAAAGAGCTCATGCTCACCAAAGCTGAATTTTTTTAAAATAAAAAATACAGTAAAACTTGTAATATTGTGAAATAGTATTAGGCTACTATTTAAAATCTTATTTGAATATATTTCAAAATTAAATTTATTGAAATGAATTGAATTCAAAGCTGAATTTTCAAAATCATTACTTCAGTGTCACATGACCCTTCAGAAATATGAAAACAGTTTGCTGCTTAATATTTTGGAAAATATGATACATTTTTTCATGATTCTTTGATGAATAAAAAAATTCAAAAGAACATTATTTTTAAAACAAAATATCTTGTAACATTACACATGTTTTAATGTCACATTTGATAACTTTAATGCATCCTTGCTGAAAAGAAATTCTGACTAACCAACACATTTTTGAACGGCAGTGTACATTCACTAGGTTATTATTTATTGCAATATAAACACTGTCAGAGTGATCAACAAGGTATCTCTTCATTTACCAATCGAAGAGGAGCAAGTTTTATGTTTAATCTGTGCACTGTCAAGGTCTTCATCATATTTGTCGTGGTACCGGTCTTTGCAATTATTTTACCGGAAATACTGCATCGCGCGCTGTTGTCATCGAGCCTGGAGAAATGTACCCACACTTTTGATCGACTTTTCCACATCTTTAAGGTATTATGTGTGTGTGCTCGCGTCTCATATGAATATGTGCGCGGAGAGTTTGTGTGTGTGTGTGTGTGCTCGCGTGAGTCGCGTCTAGTGCTGGGTTTCGATTCAAATTTAAAGAATCGATTCGATTCCGATTCTCAAGATCTTGAATCGATTATCATTATTCGATTCATCCGATCCGATCCGATCCGATCTTGAGATTTAGATAATTGTTTTTGAAAAAAGCATTTTTTTTCCAGCTGTTACCTGAATTACAGGACTGTAGTTATGCAACATATTTGGTACTATTATTATAGACATTCAACTGCAAATTAATGGAGTATTGATGGTTGTAGAGAACAATCCCCCTTCCAGAGTGTTGATACAACTGCTTTCATAAACTTGCACTGGTGTAGACGACAGAGGACACAGATTGCATGTAACCGCAGCAACCGCGATATTCACGTTTTTTTATGAGGCTATACCCTTCTTGTTTTGAACTTCATGCATGTGTATTGAATGTTAAACAAGTTCCTAATGATAACAAGACTGTTTATCGTGGTGATGTGTAGCCTACAGAGGCTTCGCATAGACAGTGAATGAGAGCAGCAGAGCGCGTGCGATTACCTGCGCCTGTCTTTGAAGTCATATTCGTGGAAAGGTTGCCGTGCCAAAGGAAAGAGAAATATTTGTCGTATCATACTTTTAACGTTCACGTCATGGAAATGCGCGTCAGCAGCAGGGCTGGTCAGCCCACAGCGCGAGGAAGCCGCGGGGAAATAAAATCAGCGAGTCACGCATTGAATCGATGCCATATTGGTCTCTAATAAGTGAAGCATCAGCTTCAGTGTTGCCCATGCGACGCTTGAAAAGTGGAACTCAAAGTTAAAAATAATTAACACCTTGCTTCATTACATCTATTTTAATGAATCAGCTTTTTTGAACGTGTTCGTTGAATGAATGGTTTAATGACTCACTCAAAGCCCGTTGTCATAACAATGTGCGCGCTGAGTGAAAGCCTTTCAATGCGCATACAGGGATCTCCCAGTCGCGGCAAGTTGAAGTTCACAGGGAAAATGTAGGCCTATTAATAAATCGATTCTCTGACTTACGGATCGATCTTTAGAAATTAATATGAAAATCGATTCAGAATTGGTGAATCGATTTTTTCAACACAGCCCTAGTCGCGTCTAATATAAGTATGTGCGTGGAGAGTTTGTGCGTCCACGCGCGCGTCTCATGTGCGCGGTGAGTTCTGCGCGTCGTGTGTGTGTCGAGTTTGCGTGATGTGCATTTCATATGTATTTGTTTGAGCACTGACGTTGACGAGTTAACTCCGTAGGTATCGAAATCTGGAACCGAACAACATGTCATTTTTCGATACTCGATATATCGAGGCAATTCGATCGATACCTAAAAAGTATCGAATTTCGGTACCCAGCCCTACTGCTGACACTTCAGGGATGTGTTGTGGCCGTGTCTAGGTGCAGGTCCACCATCTGGTCTGGATACGGCCTGGATCCGGCTGATTACGGTAAACCTCAGAATACTCAGACTTCTACACTACTTCTGCAAGGCAGCAGCAACTATGGCCCACCTAGCAGAGAGAGCTTGGGATAATTCCATGCTGACAACCCACACCAAGATGAGGGTGTATCAAGCTTGTGTGCTCAGTACTCTACGGTAGTGAAGCATGGACCCTGTAGTCCCGGCAAGACTCATTCCACCTGCGCTACCTCAGGAAAGTCCTGGGCATCACATGGCAAGACTGTGTCCCAAACAAGGACGTCCTGGCCCAGGCGGGATTACCAAGCATGTTTACTCTCCCAGAAACGCCTGCGCTGGCTACGCCATGTCAGTCGCATGCAGGATGGTCGTATACCCAAAGATCTAGTCAAGTCACATTTATTTATATAGTGCTTTTTACAATGCAGATTGTTTCAAAGCAGCTTTACAGAGATAACAGGAAAATATTGTTGTAATAATATTGTTAAATATAAAATTAAATCTCCCCAACTAAGCAAGCCAAAAGCCAATGGCGACAAAGGCAAAGAAAGGCGACATCTACAGCGAGATCTACGGGGAAATCTACTCTACAGCGAGCTTGCTACGGGCTCCAGACCTGCTGGAAGGCCTGTTCTTCACTACAAAAACGTTTGTTAACGTGACTTGAGTGTCAATCCAGCAGTCTGGGAAGCAGCAGCTGCAGATGGAGGCAAGCTGTCAAAGCAGGCATCAAGGTGTCTGAGAAGAAAAGAGAGTATGAGTGGGAAGAGTGGAGAAAGCGCAGACAGCATCAGTATAACACCAATAGATCCAGACCGAGGCACAAACTACACCTGCAGCAACTGCAACAGAGCTGGACGCTCCTAAATCAGACTATAGTCACAGCAGGAGCTGCAAACCAACCACTGACTCCTTCCATTGTCTCCAGAGACACACGGATGCCAACAAAACACTACTTCTACACTCATTTATTTTCAGAGCAGCTTAAAGGGGTCATGACATGAGAAACCAAATTTGCCTTGATCGTTTGGTATATAAAGCCCCTTTCACACAGCACTTTGGACCCGGCAAATTGCCGGCAAATTGCCAGAACGCCTTCTGTGTGAACGCAAACACGACCCGGGATTGATGCCGGGATCGATCCCGGGTTGAGGACCTAGTAACATTGCTGTGTTCAGACCCGGAACGCGCGCTGTGTGAACAAAAGCCAGAACTAATGCCGTAAGGGGGTGTGTAATAGTGATGACGCATGTGCCATCGCGCGACTCTGTTGCTCTTAGAAGAAAGTTTGTGTTCGTCATCTACAAAGAAAGAACGAAAAAATGTCTGCAAACTGGAAACAAGCAGATACAGGAGCTCCTCACACTCCGCGCTGCAGCTGCGATCGTTCGCCAGCTCTGTGGAAAGGTGCGCGCGTGCACATGTTTTCGACGCGTACTTTACACGTCTCATCCTGACGTCACGCGGCTTTCCGGGACATTAACGGGTTGTGTGTGAACGCACTCACAGATCCCGGCAAATCACTGGCAGTGTGAATGAACCGAAATCAAACAATCCCGGGACAAATGCCGGGTCAAATTATCCGTGTATTTTCTGGAATCTCTGTGTGAAAGGGCTTAAGAGGTCTTTGTACCATTTAAACGTCCTGCAAGTTTCATAGAGTAAGACGTCCTCCCCAATATAAACGAAACATTTAATCAAGCTCTAAATACAGCTCGTTGTTCATCCACGGTATGAAGTGACGTCATGATATGAAGTGACGTACCAGTCGTTTGCATATGACCGCCTCAAGCGCAAGACAACTACGCCTCATATCGCATTGTTGTCGACGTGCAGCGAGTAGGTCTGTTTACAAGAAGATTGCGACGCCACGCAGACAAACAACATATTTGAATACGCTGCCGAAACTATAAGTATGTATTTCATCTTAAAACTACTTTTTATGCATTAGCACTGACGTTAGCCAATCATAACAGTAGGTGTTCACACTGAACTCTTAAAGGGGAAACACCCCCAAAACAGACTGTTTGAATCAGAGGATGAGAAACAGGATGGGAAAAGATCATAAATCACTAAATTTTAAAAGGTTTTTGTCCAAAAAACTACAGTAATACTATAATTGCACCTAAGGGAACATAATAAAACAAAAAACAAAAACCATGTCATGACCCCTTTAAATAAACATGTTTTTTTTTTCAGTTAATGTTAATATTTTATTTCAAGTAACTAATGAATTTGTTTTATGGTTTTAGTTTCAGTTAATGCTAATAACATTGTCACCCACTCTTCCTGTTTCGACATTCGTAACTGACATTGGTAAAAAGCCCCATATTGGTCAACATCAAGATGATGCATCACTAAAATGCTTTAGTTCTCCTTCAGGGCAAATGAGTCTGCTTGTTTGCTCTATAAATGTAGCATGGAAATATTAATTCAGGTCTAAAGAATCTTTGTGTACTAAAAACTGGTCAACAAGTGGAAAGTTGGGTTTTGTAGATGTCATGATGCCAGGAAAAGTTTCTCCAGTGCATTTCTCAGTCTCACTCCACACTGTTGTTTCGTTAGCATGATCCATAGACATATACACTAGACGTCACCTTGGGGTTCTAAGCATGCGTCAAAACCGCCGCCATCTTGGAACAGGGGTCTTGTCATAGGAAGTATCTAGGTAACGCTGCTATCTCCGCCTGTACTTCAAATTCATGGATGTTGCCGGACTTTTGTGCTGCGTATGGATGTTTACGAACGAAATCTGAACTAGGAAGAATGTTTTAAAATTTTTTTTTTTTTTTTTAGAAATTTCTCTGGACTCGATGATAAATACATGTCTGACTGTTGGAACGAACCAAAAAACTAGAAAATCGCATTCATGACGATTTATGGTGATTTTATTTCCGTTAGACCTTTGCCTATACATTGACGCTGATGCATAAAGGGAAGGGGCTCCCCTGTTCCAAGATGGCGGCTCTCTTGACGCATTCGTTCCAATGACCTGTTGTAGCCAAGGTGACGTCTAGTGTATATGTCTATGAGCATGATCGATGTAAAATCATCAATCTGACTGAACTGTCATGTCAAACACAGAATATCATACAGAAATGCTTTAAAAGATGTTTAGATGTGTTCTTGCTTTACCAAAGATAATCAGCAGGGGGCAGCAGATTTATTCCTGATGCTTTTGTTACATAACAACACACCTTATCCGACACAAATTGTTGTGTAGTAATGTTTAGAGCACTATGACAAAATATTTGCTTTGCTCACAGGCCCAATAGTGTTTACACAAGGCTGAAAGGTCACATATTTAGAACTGAACTTGCAATATGACTGTTTGTAGTTGTTTTTATTGGACAAGACAACCGTTCACATATTGCTTTAAAATATTACTTTATTCATTTGACATATTACTTTAAAAAACACTATAGTAAAAACAGTTCACTGTAAATGACCTTTTATACAGTTAAAATTTTCATTTCATTATAATAAATTATTTATTACTTTGGAAAAAAAGTATACTATGAAATACCAAAAAAATGTTTTTCTTTTTCTTTTTAATTATCTGCAATGCACATTATGGTGTGTGTGGTGTGTTGTGTGTGTGTGTGGTGTGTGTGGTGTGTGTGTGTGTGTGTGTGTGTGGTTGTGTGTGTGTGTGTGTTGTTTGTTGTTGTATTTATATATATATATATATATATATATATATATATATATATATATATATTAAATATCTGTTCTGACACCGCTGTGACCCGCAATCACCGGTTTGACACTTCTGAAATCTCCAAAATCTCTCACAATTGTCGGTGTTTGTATTGTGCATTTGTGATTGTGTTAGACTGTGCAAGTTTTTATAGTTTTTTTTTTTTTTTTGTTATTAATTGCGTCACTAAGCTTTTAGATGCAGCCCGCCTTCAAAGTGCAGGAAATGAGAGCGGACTAAACAAACCCAGCTTCATAAATCAGCTCAGCTGGATGTGTAAATCACACAGTTTCTGAGCGGATCTGATGTTGAGGCTATGGTTGATCTCACCTGCCAGAACCACGGTATCTGGGATTAGCCGGTGGGAGGAAGTTAGTTTCCTTCAAAAAATGTGCGTCATGTAGTTTGCACTGCACAGTAAATCCAAACACTTTGGACATTTTGCATTTTAAGGTTGTTGCACAGGTGGAACCAATTCATTAGAGCAGATTCCTGGCAGCTTTTACATTTTCCGGTTACTCTTTCGTCATCTGTGTGGTTTTAGATGATTTCATTATAATTATTTTGAATTATTTTATTGTTTAGACAGATGGCCAGGGTTTAGCTTGAAATTATATGTATGTTATATAGTCATGCAATTTGACTTTTTTTGTCAATTGATACATGTATTGCACATGTATAACAGCATTTCTGTTGTTTATGCTGTAAAATCCTCTTGCTTTTTCCTAGTATTATGAAACTTTAACTTTAGGATAACTTTAGGACAAGATAACATATTTTTAAATAGGAAACCAAACCAAAGTCCATCATAATTGGAAATTCCTTATGGAGATAACTGAGCAAAACTTGTTCAGTCTCTTTGCTCCTGTAGCTGAAAGCGAACAGCTGTCAATTCTTATATCTGTGACCGCTCACAAATGATACCATAAGCAACTTACAGTTGACAGTTTCCACATCGGACATAAGTAGCATGACGAATCAGAGCTATATCAAGCCCATTATAATCAGTGAAGTGCTCATCTCAGGCTTTGCAGAGTAGTTCAATCGGTAAACAGCATCTCTGTAAACTCTACTGAAGAGTTTCTTCTGCCACATGTACATAGCATTATACTGTCCAGCCTTAAAGAAGTTTCAATAGTCTTTTCTTCCAAACTGATGTATAATTGAGTGAAATGGCTTCTTGAAGAAGAACAAATGAAGGGCGGGGCGGGTTTTTGTCCATGTTGGAATTGATTGGATGGTTGTGGTTTGCTATTGGTGGATCTCGTGTGAGTGACAGGTTGCCCCGCCCTCGTCATCAGAGAAGAGAAGAGGGGAAGGTGTGCGAGTGACATGATGTGCACAGATAAATCATTTAAAATAAATACTGCATATTCCATAAAAAAAAAAAAACAAGAACTTTGATTTCATGCTGATTTTAATGCAGTAATGGATTGGGCTTTTACTGACTCTGTGAAGGTTTCATTGAGAGTAAAGAGTGTTGAGCAATAATGCAAAAGTAAACAGGCATCAGTACGTCCCAGAATCCCGGTGTTTTTGGTCCATTAGTGAGTCAGTGCATTTACTTTTATCACTATGACCTGGCCGGTTTGACCGTTGAATCCTCCAGTGGGATGTTAGTGTTCTTGAGTCTTTTCTGGGCACTGCAGTGTAATTCAATCTGAGCCCCTGCATATCACTGCATCCTTTGTGTGTGTGTGTGTGTGTGTTGTGTGTGTGTGTGTGTGTGTGTGTGTGTGTGTGTGTGTGTGTGTGTGTGTGTGTGTGTGTGTGTGTGTGTGTGTGTGTGTGTTGGTTAGGGTTGGGCGCTGTCTACCAATTTGGCATCAGACGATGTCTACAGTGAAACATCGCGATGGATGATGAAATTGGGGGAGGGGGGGATAACATAACATTCTCATTTTACACTAGATATCTTTCTCTACATCTCATCAGCAATTTCGATGTCGGCACGCTCTGCAACAGCTGATGAGCACCGAGGGAGCGACTGTACAGTGACGTGACATAACGGCCAGATTCAAGTTCTGCTTTCACACTATGGCTGGCGCTCATCATATATCACAACTGTTCAGTGTTTTTAACCACATAATGTTTATTTTAGGTTTCAGACATTTAAATACATAGAATTTATAGGAAAACAATGCATTTATAGTTTGAATAACATGGTGTCTATAGAAGCAGCAATAACAATCCATTCAAATATATTTGCCGACGTGTTTTATTCATATCAGATACACATAGGGATGTGACGGTTATTATATAACCGTGAGACCGACGGTTATCCGGTTGTTAAGTCGTGACGTAAGCGCTCTCCGATAATACTGTTTCCGGGTCCAAAGGCCGGGTCCTCTCTACCTACCTTCCGCTTTCGCCGGAGTTTTAACGTGTTCCCGTGTAGTTTTAATAGATCGGAGTTAAAAAAAACAAGTGACATTTAACTGTCATCTACCGCTTTCCCTGTGACGAGAAAGATAAGAGAAAATGGCTGCAGTTGATAAGGTAAGTTACAAATCTTAAACGAATGAAGAAACTTTGGCTCCAGTGGGTGCTATCCCTTAATCCCTAGTAACACCCACTGGCACTGAAGCAAAAAAAGCCCTTTAAGAAAAGGGTTTATGTAGTCTAGGATCTGAAAGACGAGCGGAGCGCTTGGGCCCGGAAGAGGCTAAACGTCACGCGTGACGTCAGACTTAACAACCGAATAGTTGAACATCGTCATTAGAACTCTATAACCGCCAAAACTGTGTTATTAAAATATTTTTACAAACATTTTTTATCATAGAGAATGTTTAAATACTAATATCAGCTTACGAGGGAAACGGAGGCGGAGTTAGTGGTGCTTCTGCTCCTGCTGGAGATGATTCGGGAGAGGTCTGTGCCCCCCCCTCCCAAGAAGAGAAAGGGAGATCTCCTTAATAAACGAAGGTCTGAAATCTCTGCCGCTTTACCGATCAGAGCGCACGCTGACACGGAGTAAAGCCTTGTTTATACTCGATGCATTCGCAAGAGTGCGAAGGTGCGCGCAGCAAAAATGACGTCATTGCGGTGTGGGTGGTCGTGTGCCACGCGTTGGGTGCGCAAGACCCCATTTCGGTTGGCTGTGTGCACACCCCTAGATACACAGTGTAAATAACTATAAAGTTTACTCTATTCTTCTCCCAGTTCTTACTTTTATGTATACAGTATCTGGAGATGAATTCATGTGCTGTAATAAATCCAACAGGAATCTCTATTGGCCCAACCCTAGTGTGTGTGTGTGTCTGTGTGTAGCATATTAAACTGGAGCATTTTTAGGGTCTTTCTAGGAGGAATTAATGGTCCACATGTCTTGTTGATCATGAGGAATGTGGAATAAATCACATTACTGATATCTGCTTCTGCTTTGACTTCCTCTTTGCTAATCTTTTATGGCTTCAGTGTGTGCGTCGTCCAGCAGCGTCTGTGATTCAGACATCAATGATTCCTCAAACCATGTGTCATGTTGTGGAAAGATGTACTTTATTAAAGTCCTCTTGTAAGTCATTCATTTTGTCCCTTAAAACTCATCTTTGATCACCAAAATTACATATTTAAGCATTTTTTTTTTGAAAAAAAATGTCTTCATGCCCTAAAATATCTTGAATGTTACTTGACACCCTTGCCTCATTTAGTATGCGCGGTTCTATGAGTATGCAAATGAGCCCGCCTCCACTCACTCACTCACTCAGAGATCCACTGGTTGACGATCACATGTTGATCTGATTGGTTAAAAGGTAGTTTGTGACGTCAGAAACACCAGCGATTTCAAAGCGTGTTTTTGAGACTGTCTTTGGTTCGCTGCAGTTTTAAGGAGAAAATACTCAGCAATGCTGTCGACTTGAATTTACACATGGTTTGTCTTAAAGCGTATTTAAAGTAACACCAAGTACTTTTCCTCTTCGGTCGCCCTACTGGTTGGAAACGAAATTGTTCATTGCCGCTGTCGTAAATAATCTAGCCTACCGTCGCACGCACGCTCGCTGTTTACCCAGCACCGGCTTTAGAATGAACGATGTCCACAGACAAGGTAGAGTATGTTACATGATTTCATGAAAGGATGATGTATTGCGACATCAGAAACGAAGAAAAACGAAATAATGACTATTGTAGCGCTTGACGTAAAGCAGTCGAGTTTTGTAGTTCTTTTTGTGCACGGGTTCCTACCCGAAACCCGAAGCTACATAGTGCCAGTAAAAGCGATACAGACCCCGTCAGGCTATGGCAGAAGTGTCATTTAACTTATTTTAAGTCGACGTACCATCACAAGGGTCTTGGAAATATATTATGAAGGTTGAAAAGTGTTACTTAGTTACTTTAAAAACACCACATTTATTGATCACATCAACAACGGCAACAAAAGCAAGCAGCAAAATGAGTTATTTTAGCAAACCATTCTTCTTCTTTTAGGTTTGGTAGATTTCACTGAATTTTCTTCTGTGCCACACACTTTCCATTTTCTTTTCTAAATATTTCATAATGTAAAACTCAGTTAGATGTGAATTTAGAAGTTTCGACGCAGCCAGTGCAGACATGTCTTTATACTGAACTAAACTGCATGTCAAAGGTCATGAAGACAAAACAGCTCATGACTCGTGAAGCACGACAACTATTGCAGCCAAAAGATCCCACCGGCGTACAGTATATATGTCGAGTCTCATATTTATGGTGTGGAAGAAGCGCTCCTTAAAATAAATGTCCGTGTTGAGTCCGTGTTCGTCCACTGTAATGACAGGCTTCTGTATTCCTGCACGTGTGTTTGCATTGCACATGAGCGAGTGCGTTTACATGCATACATACAGGAAAACACTCATTACGGCTTGAGTCGCTGCTTTGATGTTAAAATACTTTCTTCTATCCCAGGATGATGTGTAGATTTACTAAGTCTTGTAGTTTTTTTGCAAACACTGTTGGCCACAAATGGGTTTGCAACATATTTTACAGATGTAATATGACGTATAGTACTGTTCAAAAGTTTGGGGTCAGTAAGAAATGAATACTTTTATTCATTAAGGACGCTTTAAATTGATCAAACGTGACAGTAAAGACATTTATAATGTAATTTCTACTTCAAATAAATGCTGTTTTTTGAACTTTATAATCATCTAAGAATCCGTATTCGTAGTGCTTTGGGAACTAACTAATATTAAATAAGCTTTTTTTATATTTTATATTTTACATTTACATTTATTCATTTAGCAGACTCTTTTATCCAAATGAGTACAACAAGCAATTAATCTTTTATTTTATTTTATTTTATTTGTACCTCTGGGTGGTATAATGGTATTTACATGTGGCAGAAGAAACTATTGAGTTGAGTTTACAGAGATTTTCAGTTACTGTTTATTTTAATTCAAGTTATAGAAATGTTTTTTTTATTTTTTTTTAGTTGGTTTTAGTTTTAGTTAGCAATAATAACCCTGCTGAACAGGAGAAAGTCCCTGGAAGAGGTTCTTAATCAATAGCTTCCTTTATCTGGTGTGTGTTGTGTCTGGAGGTTCACTCGGCCACAGGCGAGAGAAGGAGATGAAGCTCATGTGTGCAGAGAGGACGGCCCACTGGGCGGAGCCTACATAACTCCTTATATGGGCGAAGGCTGGTCACATGACCAAGCCGGTGTCAAAGAGATAGGAGCACAACTGAGAACTTCGAACCACAACTCAAGCAAGCCAGTGCAGCGGAGGAGAGTCAAGAGTGTGTGAGACAGAGATAAGGAGCGAGACAGACGTCTGGCACAGAGACACATGGTGAGAAAATGCCCACTAACTTCACCGTGGTCCCCGTGGAGGATGGCAGAAAGCCCGCTCAGGAAGACTCCGATGACAACAACGTCCTGAAGGAGGAGGATGAAGAAACCGTAGGTGAGGCTGGGACTTTTCTAGACTATGGTGTGTGTGTTCAAACAGCCCAGCTGGAGCTCGTGTAACGTGCGCTTCAGGTTCACTTAATGGGTCACTGTCCGTAGTTTGTTTGTCTTTCTCTCTCTCTCTCTTTCTCTCCGCGCTGAGCGAACACGCCTTCTCTCTTTCCTCTCTTCACACGAGTGAGAGGAGCCTGTGCTGAACACTAGCTCACGTGATTGTGTTTCAAACCGTTTCTTGCATCTTTTGTGATTTAATTTATGTGGCACTTTATCACCAGAAGTACTGAATCTAGTCAATATTTCTGCATTTACTGCATACATGGCAGCAGTGTGGACTCATTTCTACATTCACTGCATAGTTTAACATGTTTCCTGTGCCAACTAAAGCGGGGTATATTGAATATGCATGAAAAATTCACTGTGATTTAAGCTGGCAATATAAAATGAATCATCTCAAACTTATCCCAGACTTTATCATTAGACAAATGTTGCAATCCTTCACAGAAATGTTAATAGTAGCATTTCACATTGAATATACGATAATTCAATGTGATTTGGCAAGCAATAAAAGATAACATATCATGAATATTTCAATATTTTGATGCGCTTTTGTATTTGACTGTTACATTTTCTAAAAGACTTTATTGTTTTGTCTTGTGGAGGCATTAAGCAAGAAATATTTATGATAGTGATTCATATTTAAAGTAGCACAAATGGAGGGTTTAGTAAGTTTGATTCATTAATGTGAATCAATTTCAGTGAATCAAGTCTGAATCTGTGATTTGTTTGCATCATTCCAAAAAGTTTTGCTAGTTAAAATGACTTATTTATACATGCATTATTAAACTTCTGCGAATGCAAATTATTAAATTAATTTAGTGAAAACATGTTGAAAAGAGGCATGGATTATTTTAAACTAGTTATTTACAGTATTTTTTTTAATACATTAAACTTAAGTATGATTGCCTACATGTAGATTGAAATCATGTTTGGAAAGTCATTTTAGAGCAAATACCTAATTATTGAGATATGTATTGAATTTGGCTGTAAAACAATGACATTTCTCTTTTGTTTTTACCTCTCAGTTCTAAACTGCATCTTGTAACGACCACAGGTCATTGAGTTCATCTCTATATTGAAAGAACTGTCGTTGCATGTCGTGCACCAGCCGATGGCTTTTCTTCTGATAATTGCTACCCTGGCTTACAATTACGGCCCAACTTTTCCAGGCTGAGTGGAGGAACTGAATGCATATTAAGGGTTATGTAAGCGGGCAGTTTTCTGTGTTGTGCAACGGCTGTTTTTCTCCCCGTCTCTCCTGTGAGATGAACACTCAGATTCCAGTCAGTGCTATTGATTCAGTAATGTTGCTTGCTTGCTGTTGGTTCCCGCCGGTGGGAGTTTAAGACTCCACCCTTCTCATTCACCACCACAATATCTGGAGCTGGGCTTTGTCTTTATTTCTTTTGGACTTTACAGATGTAGTACACAGTGTCCATAATCATCCTCGTCATATAACCACAAGAGTCTGGTCAGAGATAAGGACGCTCTCACTCCCTGCGTTTCTGTCTGATTACATATAACTAGCATTCAGCACTGCGGCTGACATCTGTATCCAATCATCCCCATCTCCACCCGTGGAAAAGCCAACCTGAGTAACTGTAAACCCTCTCAGTGTGTACTTTATCTTCTCAAAGCATTAAGCTCAGCGAGAATAAATATAGTTATAATGAACTTGTGTTTTTGGGTTAAGGAGGTGAACTGTCTGTTACGCTATGTCAGAATTGCAAGAAAACAATGCAAGTACTCTTGTGGGATGTTTTATGAAACCGATATCAGCAGAAAAACAGGTTTAGTGGATTCACATTTCCCATGTAGATTTTTGCTGATTCCAACAGCGCCAAGCAAGATGATTATTAAAATCATAGTGTGTATTTAAACCGCACAGCAGATTGTGCCCATGATAACCGTTGTTAGTGGGTCCTAAAATATAATTTTTGATGATATCAGGCAGTGATTCATGATTCCACCCTTTATTACATGGACTTTTGCACAGCTCACATTTTAGATGTAGAAATGCAGATAGTTTTGTCTCCAGGAACAGTAGTGTTTGTTTAATGCACAGGGAGGATTTTAGAAATAATGTGAAATAATGATCTACATGTATATGGATGTGAAGTGTTGATGGTTAGATGAACTCCTCTTTAAAGGTCAGTTCTCACGCACAGTGTGTAATGAGGGAGGCTTCGTCTTTCTGTGTCGACGATCGATTACGAAACCATGGACACTCGGAAGAGAAAGAAGTCAAGCTGAGTGTGCTCTGGATTTGTGCTTTTTTTGAAGAGATGATTTGTGTCAGACAGATCGAGATTTAATATGGCAGAAAAACAAGATAAATAAAGCTTAGAGGATGCTCTATGCTAAAACCTGTTGTTCATACTCTAATTCTGATTGGACGAACTGTGCTGAACAGGAAGTTGTAAACAATTAAGTTCCACATTGTGCCTAAAACAATTAAAAACATGTTTTTTCCTCATCTTGACTGGTATGGGACTTGTCATGCTCTATATATTTTCATAATATTCCATGATTTCTGTCATAACATGCAAATAAAGTAATGCAGTCCTCACTGATTTCCATGCAAATGTATCACAGTTTAAAAGTATCAGTCGACACATTCATAGCTTTGCATCAGCCCAACTTGATAACAGCAATGCTCTAAATGAAAAGAAGGCCTGATGGTTTTCAGCTTTATTTGATGAAGTTGATGGATGTTCCTGCACATTCACTGCTGTGTGTTTCGGTTAGTGTGTGTTGGTTGTGTACGAGACCTCTCGTCCTGCTCAGATACTCTGCTCGACATCAGCAAGGACTTTTACATTCTTCTAGGATGTGTTTTGTAATTTTT
Source organism: Chrosomus eos (assembly GCA_036326025.1). Taxonomy (NCBI): domain Eukaryota; kingdom Metazoa; phylum Chordata; class Actinopteri; order Cypriniformes; family Leuciscidae; genus Chrosomus; species Chrosomus eos. The sequence continues at coordinate 4,287,803 of CM070840.1, forward strand.
GTTTTCCAGCATTGCTTCCCATGACGTCATGATTCATGTCATTTTTCTCCCCCGATTTTTCTCCCACTGACGCCTGTAACACCATCCAGATGTGGAGAATGTAGAAATACTACTGTGTGTGTGTGTGTGTGTGTGTGTGTGTGTGTGTGTGTGTGTGTGTGTGTGTGTGTGTGTGTGTGTGTGTGTGTGTGTGTGTGTTCACACCACACCCTCTTTACACACACCACCGCCTTCAGCTGCGTTTGCACGTGAGAACCAACCATTTTCATACATCAGCGCTCGCTATACGTTTAGGATTTCATAATAATTCCACATTGTTTCTTACACATCTGCCTGCATTTCTTAAAGAGATAGTTCACACTAAAGTGGAAATTCTCACATTATTTAATCACCCACGTCATTTCAATCTCATATGCTGTTATTTTTTTGAGGATCACAAAAGGATAATTTGTCTTTTGAAGCCGTTCGGCAGGTTTATATCAGGAAAAGACCAAAACACTCTCAGATCTCTGCATTTTCAAACTCATACTTTAAATTTGGAAATGGCATTTTAGTGAATAACGACTTTAGTGAATAACCTGTTCCTTAAAATCATTTCTTTCTTGGTATTTTTTTCTTGTTTTCCAGTATAAATATCTAAACATTCATAAATCAACACTGCAAGAAATAAAATCTGTAGAAAATTCGAAAAAAGGGGTTGCCTGGACATTTTTCTTTTAAGTTTACGGAAATGTCCTTTAACCCTAAAACACAAAACATTTACAATGCAATGTGTTATTAAATATTCAATTAATGTGGAAAATCCCTTTATATTAGCACAGCACATTGTATACAGACTTTTTTTTATGAAATTTACTTGACTCAAAATCGATTTTATGCTTAAAAACAAGAAAATAATATCTGCTAATGGACTTTGAAATAAGATTTTTTTTTACCCAAATGACAGATTATTTTCTTGTTTTAAGCAAATTTTGATACATTTTTCAAAAATCAAGACTGTCATTTTGCTTCTGGTAAATGGATCTTGATTTAAGAATGTTTCGATATTTGTAAACAAGACAAAAATGCAGAGGAAGAACATTGTAATGGTAAAGAGAATTGTAAAGATTGTGTTTCACAGGAAAATATAACAACATATGGGTTTTGAATGACATAAAGGGAAGTAAATAATGAGAGTTTGCATTTTTGGGTGAGCCATGGCTTTAATATCGAGGTGATAACTAGTGCATTGTGGATAAAGTGGTGACACTAGCAGGAGATGGTGTTTCTATGAGGATTGTTGAGCACATTTCTCGCCGGTTTGTTGTCATTCAGAACCGTGCACTTCCTGTTTCCTGCTGGCGAGTTCTGCTCACATGTGCTGTGGCCGATAAGACCCTGTGTGTGTTTGTGTGTGTGTGTGTGTGTGTGTGTGTGTGTGTGTGTGTGTGTGTGTGTGGTGACACATCGAGTGCTGACCTGCCGGCTCGACATCCTTTACCGGACACTTTCCCTTTCCCAGCTCCAGTTCCTCTGGAGAACAGAACATTTATTTCTACAACCTAAAACACTGAGAAAGCGATGGCCAAACATGTAGTACTGCTCTTTAACAGGTCGACGGCTTCCTAAGAAGCTAACGGCCTGAAGTAACCTCACGTTTATGAGCGTTTACACCAGATAACAGTGCAGAATCAGCCTTATAAATCTAATATTAATAACACACACTGAATGTCCTGTTGTAATGTTTTATAGGATGATTTCACTGGCTCTTTCTGTTCAGATGCACATCAGCGGTACACATGTTGTGTGGGTTAACTCAAACATTGACCCTTTTGGCCTTTCTCTTTTCGTGTAGTTGACTCCTCAAACATTGGTACTTGTTCAGTGTTAAGTACTGAGACACTTGCTGTTATTATTAATATTTTGAATTTATTTGTAATATTCAAATATTTTTATATTTTCCATTTTGGTTGAAGTTTTAGAAATTTAGTTGATATTTTTTTTTGTCACTTTCATTTTTTTCTAAAAACATGTCTCAGTTATATTAGTTCATCAAGTTAAACTAAATGAAAAGGAGAAATGTTGCTTTGGCAACTAGATAAAAAAAAAAAAGTTTATTAATACGGGAATATATTATAAATACTTATTATCATTCTGTGTGTGTCCTAAACACAACTCGCTCAGTATGTAAACATACAGTAACGCTCTAACCGCTATTTTTGACCAAATGAATATTAAAGTGACCAAAGACTCTTTTTTATTCAGTGATTTGAACTGAACCAGCGTCTACAGAGGAGGTTTTGTTTCTGTTTCTCAGAGCGCGCTCTTGATATGTTGCCATATCCGCTTATTATAATGCTTTATATTGAAGACGAGACCAAAATATCTCGACCCACACGCCACACCTGCCTACTTTATTAACTCCATTAACTGCATCACTTTATGAGCCAAGCTCATATTTAAGCATTTTTAGGCTTGTTGTTTGAGCTTGACACATAAAGTGATCCAGTTTATGGAGTTAATAAAGCCGCAATATTTTGGTCTTGTTTTTAATATAAAGCATTTAATTTATTTTGGCTTATAATGGGCTTTTATGCATTACCTTTGGACACACGTTTTGAATTTCATAATAATTCCACATTGTTCCCTTACACATCTGCCTGCATTACTTAAAGGGATAGTTCACACAAAAGTGGAAATTCTCACATTATTTAATCACTCACGTCATTTCAGTCTGATATGTTTTTTTTGTGGATCACAAAAGTAGCATTTTACGTCTTTTGAAGCCGTATGAACACACCAACATTTCAGATCTTTGCATTTTCAAACTTATGCTTTGAATTTGTAAATGCCATTTTAGTGAATAAAGGCTTACGTTTTAAAGGTGCTTGAGTCATATGGATTATATTATGATACTTTTATAGTGATTTTTATTGTTTTTTTACTGCAGAATTTTTTTTTGTTTACTTTTGTCTCGTTTTCCAGTACAAATATCAAACCGTTCATATATCAAGAAATAAAATCTGGATTTTTTGGTCTTGTTTCAATATAAAGTCTTTGGATTTGTTTCTGTTTATTATGAGCTTGTTCTTGTTCGCTGTTTTTTTTTTTCTAGCAAAATCTGGCAGCACAAATGAGTCAGATAATTCAATGTGCTTTGCATAAAAAGTATTTGAAAATGATCATAACAGGTTTCTCTAAAGTTTGTTATGGAACACAGATCTTCATGCAAAACGCCACTTAGTCCTGCTGTGTCACGTCTGTAATCTAATCTTAAAGATCCAGTCGTGCAGAGAGATCCGTGATGCATGTAATGTTAACAGACCGTCAGCTCTAGACTCTGAGAACAACTTCTCCACTCACCGAATTAATTTTAGGAACACGTTGTGTTTGTTATTCAGTCCTCTCCTCCAGTAGCCGCTCTCCTTTAAAACGTGGGTTTAATCTGCTTGTTATTCCCGCTGTGTGCTGATTCACTGCTGCCATTGAGATGTAATCTTCACTTTAACAGCTCTGTCTGACGCACACACACACACACACACACACACACACACACACACACACACACAACACACACACACACACACACACACACACACACACACACACACACACACACACACACACACACACACACACACACACACACACACACACACACACACCACACACACATCACCGGCTGGAAAACATCTGCTGCTGCTGAGTCCATTACAGACTCAATTAACAGACCGAGTGTAAAACTCTCAACATCAAGTTTAAGTAGACTTATATGTACTTGTACACAACTTAAACATGTTATGGTTCATTTAAATGCTGTTTTGCATATTTAATCAAATATGCTAATGTTTTTTTTACAGTCAAGAAAAAGATATCACTTCTGGTTCATTCATTACTCTGGAAAGGGAAGGAGAAGTCAAGCACATTTAGTCATCCATGCAATGCAAACAGACAATCTGCCTGCTATACATACTATATACTACAGCAATAGTGTGCTAGTATGCTCTTCTGAGCACGTCATGTTCAGGTAACACTGATTTGAAGCACATCCATCATTCCTCAGTGATTTACTGTCTCCCTCTGCTGGAGAAACTGGCTTTTGTTCATAAATATTTATAGAGATGATGAGATATGGCATCGGCACAACTAGGGCTTCACGATTTGGGGAAAATGTCATTGTGATTATTGAGGTCAATTGCGATATGCGATATAATAAACAAATGGTTTCATGAGTCAAATTGCTTGGTTCTAAAGCAAATGCACACACAGATTAGATCATTCTGAAATGTGTATTTCTCAACTCAAACTAGCAACAACATCTAAATGATTGATAACACATATAATGATAGGCCATGTACAGAAATTAAACACAGTTATCAAACAGTCTGCGGTGCATAAATTATATATAGTCTAATCCTTATTAAAGCTACAAAAGTTCTTTAGTCAAGAGCAGTGAGTAATTTTCTGTGTTCCCTTTGTTCTCTGATTAACTTTACTGACAAAAAGCTTTATTGGCCGCTGGCCCTTTAAGAGCAGCCGCTGCTGACAGAGACGAGGCTCTCACACACACACGACTCATTCTCTCACAACTCTTACGTACATCATAAGACTGCTCTTATGAAGATACTCGACAAACAACATTTTGGCATAATTATGTGTGTTATTGTTCATTCAAGCGTGAAAGAGAACTGTATTCGGTGTGTTGTCTTGTGCGCACGCATGATACTGGCGCGTGTCTTTCTGCGAGTCTCGGTACGGATCCACTTTTGCGACACGTCAGGTTTACCGCTATGGGTGTGGTTTTGACCCAACGGCCAGTCTAGAACAAAGAACCCTCGAGAGACTACTTCTACTGGATAGACGCGTTGCGTTTGACGAATTCATTTGCATAAAGATGGGCATCGGCCAGCTTTTTGACGTGCAGCGTTTTTCCAAATGAAGCGCCGGCTTCCCGGGATGCTTTGCGGGCGCGTTAAAGTCGCGTGACGTCACCCATAGGAATAAAGTGGAGTGCTGCGCGACAGAAGTGTCACACGGATAAGTGGATCCGCACCGTCACATTTAAGACATTCACAGGCAGCGCGTATGAATATTTAAAAGCATTCACATGAATAAGAGTGGATCATGTTACACTAGCCTAAAGAATGACAACAATAACAGATGCTGCGTTAATTGCGTTAACAGCCCTAATTTGTTTATTTCATAAAATCGCAGCATTTTGCGTCATATAATCGCATAGGCTTGACATCGCAATTGCGATATGATTAATCGTGCAGCACTAGGCACAACTGTTATTTTTAAAGTTTTTTTATTATATTTTCTGCAGACATATAAAAGGTACTCCAACATTTACAAAATGAGACAAGTTGTCTGAATAAATAGATGTAAAATCTATAGAAAAGTTCAACATAGCAACACAGACCCACCAGGAAAATATTATATATGTATATGTATATATATGATGTTATTTCTTTTTGCAGACACTTCCGGCCTCCCTCCTTATTTAACTTGGTTTGGTTTGATGGACGCTGCCGGTTAAAGGCATACTGTAGAATTATTGTTCAGTTTTGATGATCTGCTGAAGTCATTGATGGGCCGATGGGTTATTTGTGTTCTTATAATGGACACTGTTGTGTGAAATAACATCCTCATGTCCCAGTTCTGTGTTTTCTGCTGGCTCAGGGGAAGTGAGTGTGTGATATGAAGAGCTTGTGACAGACAGAAATAATGACTGTTCGACAGAAATGGAAACCGCAGTTTTGAGCTTTAGACAACAGCTCGTCTTTATCATCAAAGAAGCGCAAGCTTTAAATCTCTCTTTATCCTCCTGAAGGGGTCTCATTCTACAAATATTATAATTATTATTATTATAAGTATTAGTAGTAGTATTAGTAGTAGTGGTAATAAAAATAATTTCCTATTACTGTTATTAATAAAAGTTACTAGTATTGTTACAATTATTATTGTTGTTTTGTTATTAATAATAATTAAAATATTAAAATTATATAATATTGTTATTATTATTTATATTATTATATTAATAATAATATATATTTTTAATACTAATAACAATATTACAATTATATTGTTGTTGTTATTAATATTATTGTTGTTACTATATTAATAAAATATAGTTTTAATTATTGTTACTAGTATTATTTTGATAATAATAATAATTATGATTTTTATGACCCCTTTAAGAGGATTTATTTCTACAAACATAGATGGAATTTCCTTTTGTTGTCAGTTTTGGTGATCATGTACACTGTAAAAAATAATTCTGTGGCTTAGTAAATATTACAGAAATATTTAACTTTATTAACTTAATAAAATCTCTGAATATCGTTAACTTGATTGTTTGAGTTAAACATACCAAAATAATTTAGTAAAAATCCAACAGTTCATTTTATCTAGAATTTACAGATATATTTAAGTTTTTTCAATAAAATTATTTAGTATTTGACTAACCAATTATTTCTTTATAATACACTTAATATATTTGTGAAATTTCTATCAAAAAATATGAGAATGTTTAATTAAACTGATCTGTTTCAAGAAACAAAAAAATATTACTTAATTCAAATCAATATTATTAATATATTTCACACTCTTAAGAAATTTAGTAAGTTTACTCAATTAAAACAATGCACCCCTCCCCCACCCTCTGACTTGACGACAACTCGACGCCGGTTGGTTCTTGGTTGAGTGAGCGCGGGCTGGTTGAGCTTTCCGGTCTCCAGTACAACATCTCTCTTCTCAGCGTCGCAGATTTGGTGCATTTCTTCTGTGAAATTCAGGTTTGTGTATATATTATCTTATCTATACAATCATTACTGTGCTTTAAATCATTTTATTTAATGCAAAACAACATACAGAGGCGTAATTCGACACCTAAACAGAGTCGCGCCTGTCTTTACAGTCGCGTGATTGAAACGCCTTGCATAAACACACGACTTTATTCCTTTCTAATGATAATGAATAAAATTAATTTGGATGATAAAATGTCCTCAGAACTGTCACTGTTTGTTTATTGGCAGGTTATGGAGTCAATCGCTCGCAGTATCTTTCGGCTATGAGTGGGACGGTATTCAGGACACCGGTCTAAAGTTCGAAGTTCACCCGCAGAGCGCGAGTCCGTCTCCGGGACGAAAACCAGCGCTAATCCGGTGGACATTGGATAACAGACTGGTTGATTACACTTGAATTAGGCTACCTGAATGTTTAAATGTTTCATTTTTACTTCAAAAATGTTTGTTAATTGAGTTTAAATGTAGGCAATATTGTATACATGTTAAAAACAGTGTAAAATGTGCTGTATTGCTGTACTCAATGACAATAAAGGCCAATGTAATTTAACGTATACTGGTTGTTGTATGAAATAGGCTACTATTTTACAAAGGTTTAGATGAAATAAAAGAAGTTAATATTACTTATAATTAAAAACAGTTAATATTACTCATAAATATTGTTTTTTAAATGTTAAATTATACTCAATTTTATTTCTTAATGTACCAGATGCAGTTACTTCGATTTACTTAATTTTTTTACTTGCATTTACTCAATTCACACAGTAAATTTCATTGATTTCACAGCTTTAAAATTTACTCAATTTTTTTGAGTGTAAAAATGTTTCACACCAAAAAAATTGAGTAAATAATAGTTAAACTTTTTACAGTGTAGATAATCTTTGATCAAACATGTTTTAAATCCTGTTTTGATGCGATTTATTTTTCGATCTGATGTAGTTTTGCCAAGGTCCTGTTGATGAAATGCAGCAGTTCACACTCATAAAGCTGAAGTCACACGGGGTTTGTGTGATAACTGGTCTTGAGTGTCTGATCACTGAATCCCAGCACACCCCCGCTATCCCAGCATGCTCTGTTACGACAGCAGCGCTCGCTTTACCTGGAGCCTTCGATGGCTTACAGCAGGAGCTCCACCATCACTAACAACAACCAGCCCACGGGAACATGCTTCATTTGCATTATTTTAAGTTTTAAGACGTGAATTGTGAAATCTAAACATGAGGGAGGATGCACGCATTAGTGCACTTAGGGAATGCACATGAACCCCGCTTTACATCCAAACAATGACAAAAACAAGTGAAATCTGTTGTAAATGTGTAGTTTGTGTCATGCGTGGGCCTCTGTGCTTCAGGTCCCCTACACTTATAAAAAGGACAGGATTTGGTTAATCTGGTTAAGTGATTACTGCCCAGTTCACATGCTGATGAAGAGTCACTAGACAACCAGCAATTAATGTAGTCGTCAGCTCCTGCAATAGAGCAAGTGTGTGTGTGTTGTGTGTGTGTGTGTGTGTGTTGTGTGTGTTGTTAAGATGTGTGTGTGTGTGTGTGTGTGTGTGTGTGTGTGTTGTGTGTTGGACGTAGAGTCAGCTCCTGCAATGGAGCAAGAGTGTGTGTGAGTCTGTGCTGAATGAGACTGTACTCACTGATGAAGACTATTCAATATAACACCACATCAACTCTCTCAGTGCTTAAAAATAATAATAATAATGACATATTACAGATTTATATGTTAATGAAAATATTAGGTTTTAATCTATTTTTGAATCGGTTATTTGTTTTATTTACAATATATTTGTTTTGCTATTTTAGGGTACTTAATTTAAAAAGTGTTGCTATGCATCAACAATTTTCATTACTAAATAAATTAATATTTTAAACATATAATCATTTATTTAATGTAATATATAATTAATTATTAAGCGGGAAAAATATTTAATCACTTTTTTTAGGGAACATTTTTGTTTCTTTAGTATGATAAACAATTGTGGATATCAAGTGGCAACCCAACACATTACCAATGAGGATCATTTTACTCGCTCTGTTGTATCAAATGTGCCTTTTAGAAAGTGAAATTGTTTAGAAATAATTTTTCGAATGCGTTTGCAGTCACACTGACTTAGCTTTAGCTGACGTAGCTTTAGTGTGGTGGAATTCTCTCTCTCTCTCTCTCTCTCTCTCTCTCTCTCTCTCCTCTCCTCTCTCTCTCTCTCTCTCTCTCTCTCTCTCTCTCTTTCTTCTCTCTCTCTCTCTCTCTCTCTCTCTCTCTCTCTCTCTCCTCTCTCTCTCTCTCTCTCTCTCTCTCTCTCTCTCTCTCTCTCCTCTCTCTCTCTCTCTCTCGCTCTCTCTCTCTCTGTACTGCCTCCATCAATCACTTTCCTACCTTTACATCTCTTTACTCCTCTCTCTCTCTCTCTCTCTCTCTCTCTCTCTCTCTCTCTCTCTCTCTCTCTCTCTCCTCTCTCTCTCTCTCTCTCTCCTCTCTCTGTACTGGCTCCATCAATCACTTTCCTACCTTTATATCTCTTTATCCCTCTCTCTCTCTCTCTCTCTCTCCTCTCTCTCTCTCTCTCTCTCTCTCTCTCTCTCTCTCTCTCTCTCTCTCTCTCTCTCTCTCTCTCTCTCTCTCTCTCTGTACTGGCTCCATCAATCACTTTCCTACCTTTATATCTCTTTATCCCTCTCTCTCTCTCTCTCTCTCTCCTCTCTCTCTCTCTCTCTCTCTCCTCTCTCTCTCTCTCCTCTCTCTCTCTCTCTCTCTCTCTCTTCTCTCCTCATCACTCCCTCTCTCTACCCTCTCTCTCTACTCCTCCATCTCCACTCTCTCCTACTCTTCTCATTCTCTCCTCTCATCTCCTCTCTCTCTCTCTCTCTCTCTCCTCTCTCTCTCTCTCCTCTCTCGGTCTCTGTCCTCGTCTCGCCTCCTCCCCCCGTGTCTGTGTGAGTGGTTTAGATCAGGGATCAAGCGCTCAGGGACTGATGTCTGTGTGTTATATTGGCACGGTCACAGGCGCTGATCATCAGAGCACACTATAGGGACACGGAGCCCCGATCGCACCTCACCTCTCTCTCTCTCTCTCTCCGTCAGCATGGACCCGGGGTCCAGCTCCTGCCCGCGGGGTAAGTGAGCCTCGGCGCCGGGATTCACGCTCTCTGGTGCCCGTGATGCCCGTGGAGGTTGCCCAAGAGCTGTAAACTACATTTAAAAAAAGTTACGGGTAACTGGAATTGGGTTGTCAGTGTTTTAATGCTAATACAGAACCAGCATAGTTTGTATAAACTGATTTTAAGTGAATTTTTGAAGATTGTGCTCTCGTTTTTCGTTCATAGAACAGCTTGGGTAGACGATATTTTGTTGTTTTAATGTTGTAAACCAAGAATATACCCTGGATTCATTTGAAGGTGATGTTCTGGACCTTCACTATCAACTAGAAGGAGATATTTTGCCATTTTAGTGTTGTCAACCATAAGGATTACAGTGATTCATCTGGAAGTGCATTATGAAGGATATGATGTGATTGGTTGTATTGCACGTGTCTTGTTTCTTTCTTTAGTTGACATGAAATTGCTGTTCCTAAACGTCACGATCAGCTAGAATGAGATATTTGGCCATTTTAATGTTGTCAACCAGAACTGACTTTAGTCTTTAAGTGACATTTGGATTTATTCTTTTAGCAGATGATTTAGAAATGAGGGTTATAACACAACACAAGTTAGTGTTTTTTGTAGTTGCGTTGAGCTACAGTCGTCTTACAGAGCTTTATTAGACATGAAATTGCAGTTGTGGAAGCTTCACGATTAACTAGAATGAGATCAAACAGAATATAATCTTTTCTAAACTGATATTAATCGACATTTAAGACTAGATGCATTGAGTTAGTCTTACAGTATTACATTACAATTGCTGTACTGGAGCTTCACAGTCAGCTAGAACAAGACATTTTTACTTTTTAATGTTGTCAACGAGAATAAACTGATGTTAGGTAACATTTGTGACTAGTTTCATTGAGCTAGTCTTAATTTACAATGAAAATGGATATGAAATTGCTGGTTTGGAACTTGTCGATCATCTAGAATGAGATATTTTGCTGTTTTAATGTTGTCTTTTTCTAAACTAACTTCAAGTTACATTTGTGACTAGTTGCATTATTCTAGTGTAAATTCTTACTTTAGTAGACGTGTAATTGTGGTTCATAAACATAATCAGCTGAAATATTTTGGTGTTTTAATGCTGTCAATCAGAATATTACCAGAACAACTTCTCTAAACTCACAATTTAAAGTAGTGACAAGTTGCATCAAGCCAGTTTTAGTTTACTTTCTGGATCTTCTTAGGCAAGATACTTTGGGTATTAATGTATGAATATGACCAGAATAAAAAATAATAGATTTAATATCTTTCTGGAACTTCTCAGATATAAGATATGTTGGTGTTTTACGGTTCTAACTCTTCTAAACTAACTTTAAGTGACTTTTCCAAGTCTGAGATCAGTGTTGTCTTTGTACTTGAATCCCTGAATGATATTTTGGCATGGATCAGAATATTGTAAAGTGACTTTGAGAGTGATTTTGAAGGCAGTGAGCAGAGCGTTTGCATGTCTATCATCGGTGTTAGACGTTTCCGTGGGCTTATTTACTTTGGGTCTTCTAATTGCTTGACATCCGTGTTGGATAAAGGGATTGGAGCGACTCTCTCTGCCTCCGTCTCTTGCACCGTCAGCCGGTGTAAAACAGCTACCGTAGGCCGCTTAAAGATCAGAACAAGAGAGAGCTTAGCTGATATAAATAGAGTATGTGGCCATTTATTACCATAGAGACTGTGATTCACTGAACCTGTTAATGTCCTTCCTGACGTCTTCATTTCAACCTTTCTTGCTACAACTTTGTGCATCTGTTGTAAAATAAAGTTCTTAGTTGTTCTTCTTGCAATCTCCAACTTGTATGTTTCTGGAAAGCAAATAGAAGTGGTTTGTTTCTCTATTGAGCACCGGTGCATCATCTCTGTGCAGTGGATGTGAGGTCCACTGGTCTATAAAGATGTGGTGATGTTCAGCGGAACTGTTGTCTGTTCTTCTGTTAAACACAATAATAATAATCTCTGCGCTGTGTCATCTCTCCGGCAGTTTCATAGGCTCGAGGGTTTGGAGAACTCAAGCGCTCGAGGGTCAGCATTGGTGGGAGATTACGAGCTGTTAGTATAGGTGGTTATTTTAGTTTTATTCAATTTATTTTTTGTTTTATTTTATTTTAATTTATTTTTTATATTTTGTGAATTTTCCTTCTTACATTTAGTAGACGCTTTTATCCAAAGCGACTTACATTGCATTTCAAGGTACACATTTTTACAGTCTTATCAGTTCTTGCAATCCCTGGGAAGCGAACCCATGACCTTGGCGTTGCAAGTGTCAATGCTCCACTGTTTGAGCTACAGTAAAGCCTTTAGGAAGTTTATTTTTCTTATTTTGTTTAATACATGTTTTTATTTTATTTCATATGATCTTATTTTCTATTTAAATATTTTTCCCCCTCAATTTTGTGTCAAATATGTCTCAGATCCCCCATGTTTTTATTATCTTATTTTATTCATTTAATTTGGTTTCATTTATTATTTTTATTTTATTTTATCTTATTTTGTTTTATTCAGTTTTATTATTTTTCCATTCTGTTTTATTTTAATATTTTATTTTATTTTCGGTTTGGAATTTTTTTCCTCAACTTTGTCTCTGGTCCCCTCACCTGTTTTATCATTTCTCATTTATCATGTGTGTCTGATCACTTAAAGTACAGTAACAGCACAGTCTCCTCCTCACTGAGAGCGATGGATGATTCCTTAGAGCCCGTGTCAGGCTGTGTAGATCACCAACAACGCTTTTACTCACAGTAATACTTGATTTCCTAGCCTGGCTAACGGCAGAATTGTTTCCTGGTCTGGGAACCACATGTACATTTTCTTGTATTTGAGGCGTGGTTTACGAATGCCCGGCACCGTTTATTGGGTGCTAAGAATGTCTGCTCATAGCCAACATAGATGTCGTCATCGTCTTGCTGCTCCCTCCCCGTTCTGTGATTGTTTCCCTAAATGAGGCGGAAATCTGGACCATGGTATCCATACTGCCTTTTCAGCGTGAATAAAATCGCGCTGCGAGAAGGCAGCATGGGGAAACCCAGACTAATGATTTCCTTTGGCCATCTATGATGTTGTCATTTAAAAAAGAATGGTCACTTTTATTAGGATCAATCATCATTGTTATGATCAGTTTAGTCTCGGGTGTTAAGAAGGCTGAATTCTCTGAGATTGCTATATTTGATCTTTGATTTCCATGTCTACATTTAGAGTGTTTGTAAACACTGGCTACGAACGCAGTCGTCTTAAGCATCTGTGGCGCTGCTGATTGGATGAACTTGATGATCTTGTTGGTAATTTTGGCTGGTCCCATCATAGCTGCGTATCTGCCTTGGTTTAAGCTTTATTAATTGTTTCCTTCCTGCTTTCCGTTTTGCCCACTCATTCATTCTCCGTGTGTTTCCATCACTGGATGAAGGGACTCTGCGCAGCTTTCAACAGTTGAATGAAGGCCTGTGACGTCTGCAGTGATATAAGCATATCTGTAATCTGGGTCATTCTGATGAAAGTGGATCACGTCTCGTGAGATTTGTCATATACTGTATCAAGTGTCTGCACTCATAGATGCCACTGTGAACATGAACAGTAGAATAAAATTATCATTTAATGCCAAAACGTTCAATGTTTTGCTCATGTGGTTGAAGGTCAAGTCTAACTGTTGTTGTCCTGATTACATTCTCCATAGATCTCCACAATATACACTTCTGTCTCTGTCAATAAAGTGGTGAAGACCCAACATAAAGTTTTTACCCAATACTAGTATTAGCTAACATTTAGAAAGGTATCATAAAATCTAAATGTAGTTTACCTTTTAATGCATTTTCTCAATGCATATTCCTTAAAATCTAAGTTCTGTCCAACTTTTTATTGTGAAATATCTGGTGTCGTTCTGAAATGTATCAGATTATGGTAGTAAAATAGGTTGCAAACTGCAATTTTCATTGACTTATTGACGATAACAGCAACTGCAGTTCTGAACAAAAAAAGACTTGCTCAACATTTCTCATAACAGTTCATTTCGAGACATTCTACTAACTATAATGGCGCTTTTCCACTACACAGTACCAGCTCGACTCGACTCGCCTTTGTTTGGTTTTCCACTGTGTAAAAGTTGTACCGTTGCCTGCTTTCGGGTACTTTTTTTCGTATCACCTCCGGCGAGGTTCTGAGTGAGCTGACTGTTAATCTCAAGACTGTTAATGGATACTAAAATGTGATGTGAAAACAATGCAGACTGCTGATTGGTCAGAGAGAATCGTCACTATTCACTGCGTCATCGTTGCACGTGCCAGATGGAGTATCCTGAATAACCCCGCCATTTTTAAATAGTTTGGCCAGAGATTGCGTGATATACCCATTACTACTATTAAAACAGCATACACTCGATTTACTCCATTGTCCTGTGTGTGTGTGTGGGTAGCGCACATTATTACATACATAATTATCACAGTCAAAGCCATAATAATATGTGTAGATGTGTTGCATAAAAGGTTTCTAGCTAATAGGCTAATTTGCAACCCCAGTCCCCGGTCAGGCCTTTCTAAAAAATATAATCCAAATATAACAATAAAATAATCTACATATTGTGAGTTACACAATCATGCAGTATATTCATTGTATCCTAATATATGAATATACATCCAAATAAAGTGTGAGCAGTTATTAAGCAGACAGTCTACTAATACTCTAATGAGAGTTGTTGCAAAGTTACCTGGTTAGTAGAATGCCTAAAGTGGACCATTGTAATTGTTACCTAAAACAGTTCAAAAGATAATAAACCTAATCTAAATGTACATATGGTCTGAAATGCTCTTAAAAAATCTTGGTTTCTGATAAATTGTGTGGTATTTGAGATATCAGGTGCCTCGTGAGTATTAGGTGCTGTTTATTTGTTGAATCAGGGCTTGTATCTTTTAAACAGTTACCGTTGCTTTGTTGTTATACATTGGCTAGTTACCAGTTAAACACCTTAACCAGGCTTTACTAGTCTCAGACATCACGCACACAGACCGCTGGCTGAACTTCTGATGCATAAGACACACTTAAACACTTCAGGAGTTGTGTAGTCGTCATCTGATTGGTTGAATTCTGCAGGATGTCCTGGAGGCGTGTGTGTGTTGCGTTCTTTAACGGTCCGCCTGGAAACAAAGAAGAAAGCAGTCGTGTTTACAACTGTGACAATAAGAGCTCTCCAGGATCAACTTAATGCTGGATATTTAAAAGTATGTGAAGTTCACGGCTCCATTGTAGTGAACTTGCAAAACATTCTTGGATGAATAATTTATTAGATGCACACCGGTCTGTTATTGAAGAGACATTGACTTTTCATTTTCACACACTTAAACATGACGCAGAAAAGAGCAAACTGTGATTTGTGTGTTACATGTCGCGAGACCAGGGCGATGTTTGGGACTGTAGAACTGTCACACGTGTAGTTAATGCACTTAAAGATGATTTGAATTAAAGCATTCATGTATTCAGTGTGAGCTGTGAATTGAGCATCACTTTGAGATTTTCAGACGCAAACATTATAGCATAAATGTGTTCCAAACAATCTGGACTAGTTTCAGACCAGTTTGCAAATGCACTATTGTTTCAAGCTGAATAAGAAAGTCCACATCCATATTAGAGCATCTTGTGGTTTTATTGCATAAGCATACACAGATTTTGATGGATCGGCAAGCTGGTCACATTTGTAGTTTCTGGCAGGCCTTCCCCAAGTTTACCGTTAAACATACTCTTGGACTTTGTTGTTTACAAAGTTAACCAGTTCAAACATTTAACTTAGTATCTTGTACCACTGCACTGTAAAAAATGAAGTTGTAAACAAGAGGTAGGACAAATAAGAAAATATTTCACTCTTAGAAGAAAAGGTTCTATATAGATACAGTTCTAGACTCAATTTTAAAGAACTCTTTATTCCAAAAAAGTTCTATTTAAGGTGGAATGTCTTAAATAATTGCATAGGCTATTACTTTCATGTTAACGGGTTGTTTACATTTTTTTCCTAGTGATTAAGAAGTATTTTATGAGCTGTTTAATTAATACATTTGATTAAAATAGTAAAATCCATTAAAATATCCAATGATGGGAAAGTCTAATATGCTCTATAATATATATTAAGCACCAGATGAAACCTTTTAAGGTTTTATATATAACCTTTTCTTCTTAATCTGTATCATGTATAATTCAATGTGTTGCTTGCCGTTTCTTTGAAATTATTTGTAACATTTACTAGAGATTTCAGAGTGTAAATTGTTGTTTAAGCTAAGGAACTGTCTCTATAAATCTGCGCTGAAATGATAGGTCTGAGGATATGAATAAAGCGATGTAATCTGAAAATAAATCCAGCCCAGTCCAGATGTTTATTTAAAATCACTGCAATTTAACATCTATATATATAACCACAAACCCAGCGGATCAGTGGTGAGCGACGTCCTCCTCCAAGTCATGTCATGTTTTCAGCGATCCGTTTCAGGCTTTATGAGCGCTTGATGCCGGGACACCATATGTCATGCTGTGCTGTGAACATCAGTGTGAGCGGTGAACCGTAGAGCCACACGAGAGGACATCGATCACCATCATGCTCTAGTTATAGGACCATCATTATGTGTGTGACCTACAGCAGTGATAGCAAGTCAAGTCTAGTTTCTCCTAATCTACCCCAAAGATAACAGTCCATACACACTCTCAGTCCATACACACACACCTCAGTCCATACACACACACCTCAGTCCATACACACACACACCTCTCAGTCCATACACACACACCTCTCAGTCCATACACACACTCTCAGTCCATACACACACACCTCTCAGTCCATACACACTCTCAGTCCATACACACACACCTCTCAGTCCATACACACACACCTCTCAGTCCATACACACACACACCTCTCAGTCCATACACACACACACCTCTCAGTCCATACACACAAACCTCTCAGTCCATACACACACACTCTCAGTCCATACACACACACCTCTCAGTCCATACACACTCTCAGTCCATACACACACACCTCTCAGTCCATACACACTCTCAGTCCATACACACACACCTCTCAGTCCATACACACACACCTCTCAGTCCATACACACACACACCTCTCAGTCCATACACACACACACCTCTCAGTCCATACACACAAACCTCTCAGTCCATACACACACACTCTCAGTCCATACACACACACCTCTCAGTCCATACACACTCTCAGTCCATACACACACACCTCTCAGTCCATACACACTCTCAGTCCATACACACACACTCTCAGTCCATACACACACATCCTCTAGTCCATACACACCTCTCAGTCCATACACACACACCTCTCAGTCCATACACCACACACCTTCTCAGTCCATACACACACACCTCTCAGTCCATACACACTCTCAGTCCATACACACACACTCTCAGTCCATACACACACACCTCTCAGTCCATACACACACACCTCTCAGTCCACACACACACACTCTCAGTCCATACACACACACCTCTCAGTCCATACACACTCTCAGTCCATACACACACACCTCTCAGTCCATACACACACACCTCTCAGTCTATACACACACCTCTCAGTCCATACACACACACACCTCTCAGTCAATCCATACACACCTCTCAGTCCATACACACTCTCAGTCCATACACACTCTCAGTCCATACACACTCTCAGTCCATACACACTACTCTCTCAGTCCATACACACTACTCTCAGTCCATACACACTACTCTCAGTCCATACACACTCTCAGTCCATACACACTACTCTCAGTCCATACACACTACTCTCAGTCCATACACACTACTCTCTCAGTCCATACACACTACTCTCTCAGTCCATACACACTACTCTGTCCATACACACTCTCAGTCCATACACACTACTCTCAGTCCATACACACTACTCTCAGTCCATACACACCACTCTCAGTCCATACACACTCTCAGTCCATACACACTCTCAGTCCATACACACTCTCAGTCCATACACACCACTCTCAGTCCATACACACTCTCAGTCCATACACACCACTCTCAGTCCATACACACCACTCTCAGTCCATACACACCACTCTCAGTCCATACACTCTCAGTCCATACACACTCTCAGTCCATACACACTCTCAGTCCATACACACTCTCAGTCCATACACACCACTCTCAGTCCATACACACCACTCTCAGTCCATACACACCACTCTCAGTCCATACACACCACTCTCTCAGTCCATACACACCACTCTCAGTCCATACACACCACTCTCAGTCCATACACTCTCAGTCCATACACACTCTCAGTTCATACACACTCTCAGTTCATACACACTCTCAGTCCATACACACTCTCAGTCCATACACACTCTCAGTCCATACACACCACTCTCAGTCCATACACACACTCTCAGTCCATACACTCTCCGTCCATACACACTCTCATTCCATACACACCTCTCAGTCCATACACACTCTCAGTCCATACACACCTCTCAGTCCATACACACCTCTCAGTCCATACACACTCTCAGTCCATACACACCTCTCAGTCCATACACACTCTCAGTCCATACACACTCTCAGTCCATACACACTCTCAGTCCATACACACTCTCAGTCCATACACTCTCAGTCCATACACACTCTCAGTCCATACACACCACTCTCAGTCCATACACACCACTCTCAGTCCATACACACCATCTCAGTCCATACACTCTCAGTCCATACACACTCTCAGTCCATACACACTCTCAGTCCATACACACTCTCAGTTCATACACACTCTCAGTCCATACACACTCTCAGTCCATACACACACCTCTCAGTCCATACACACACTCTCAGTCCATACACACACTGTCAGTCCATACACACCACTCTCAGTCCATACACACACTGTCAGTCCATACACACACTCTCAGTCCATACACACACTCTCAGTCCATACACCACTGTCAGTCCATACACACTCTCAGTCCATACACACTCTCAGTCCATACACACCTCTCAGTCCATAGTATTCAGTAATAATGTCTTTTCTCTCTGTCTTTCTAATGCAGGTGATGGAACCCCGAGGGAAAGCAGCCCGTTCATCCATAACACAGATGATTATAAGGGAACTCTATATGATGGCAAAAACATGGCACTTTTTGAGGTACTATCTTTAAACTTCAGCGGGGAAGTTTTTAAATGTTTATATGCTGCTTGTTCTTTGATTAACAGTACAAAAAAATAAAATTAATAATTATTTCAGGGCCATGGTTTTTATACTTTTTTTATATTTAATTAAATTTATTTTATTTATTCATTTATTTTTCATGTGGCACAATTATGCACATTTATCCTCAAATTTTCATCAGTAATCAAACTAAATATTTTACTTTTGTGCTTTTAAATTTTCATTTATCTTAAAGCTTATTCTGATTCGTTTCTCTAATGTTTAATACTATTTAAAGTACTAAAATACTTTACTAACTTTACTAGATTTTTTACTAACTAAAATACTAATTACTAATTTAATAATATTTTAATATTACAATAAATACTACAATAATGTGGATTTTTTTTGTGCCTTACTTAAATAAATAAATGAGCGTAAATAATATAATAATTCCAGAAATATTTTAATAGCTAAAAATCTGGCATTTATTTTGATTTTAACAGATATGTTCTTGATTATTTATATTATTGTTTTCAGTCAGAACAAACTTTGTGTTTATCCTCAAGCCTATATTTGACATCAAGTCTGTTTTCCACATTCTCGTTTCATGTTTATGATCACAAATAAAGTAATTCATGGGTTATGATGTTTATTTTTGTATCATTTTATGATTTCGGACTGACAAAGCTGTTATTACGTCCTTTGATTCTGGTCTCTGCGTTTATTTTTACCGACCGAGACATTGTAGAGGTTTGAAATGGGTCGTTTGTGTTTGCCGGTTTGGGATACAGTGGTTTTCCCTCAGACACGTGACCTTTACACTTTCAGGAGGAGATGGACAGCAATCCCATGGTGTCTTCACTGCTCAGTAAACTGGCCAACTACACCAACCTCACGCAGGGCGTCAGAGAGCACGAGGAGGCCGATGAGGACGAAGGGGCCAAGAAGAAAACAGTCAAGGTAACATCCATTACACTTTTATTATCAAATACCTCAAACGTCATAAAGACAAGTATCTGGACCATTTCCTTTAAAGTTGGCATTATTGAAAAGACTAAATTCATTTGATCTGTAGACATGAATGAAAGCAACCGAGCTTTCAGGATGTCTGAAGTCTGTGTCTGTGTCCTGTCATCTAAAACAAATCAGACACACATTCTCAACATTCTTCTAGCCTTTGTTGAAAATACGACAGGAAATTAAGACAGGTCAGTTTGTTCGGAATGTCTGATTACAGAAGCAAGTCGGAAATGACCTGAAGTTCTCAAAGTTCTGTTGTTCCACGCTCTTATAAAAAGTAATAAAGGGTCTTTATTGGCATCGATGGTTCCGTGAAGAACCTTTAGACTCAACCCCAATTCACCCCTTGCCCCTACCCCTTGTTTTTGAGTGTACCCCTTGGCTCTTAAAACAGAGTTACAAGGGCCAAGGGGTTGAAATATTCCCCTACGAAATGGAACAACCCTTCATGAACCCGATAGTCATCAGTCGTCGGCGATGGCTCTGACGTTACAGAGTTTTTACAGGATTTCTTCATGACAACGACTGACAATGAGCGCTGCTGCTCTAAACTTTGAGGAAACATGATGATCATAACATTCCTTCCTCGAAATGTATGTCTTTTCTGTTTTGGAAAGGTAATTTATTATACAATTTCTTAATTTAAATGACTTTTTATTATAGGAGTAAATAAAGTGCATGGTGGTGTCATCTGGTGCTAAATTTAAATGTTTAATCGTTTGCGAAGCCATCTCGCCGGTGATTCGCGATGCATTCTGTGAACTTTCTTGTAGCCCTCCATTCGGAGTGTGCCTCTGAAAAATCTCAGTTCGAGGGCTATGCAGCCCTACCCCTTCGCCCTACCCCTCGATCTCAACAAGA
This sequence comes from Chrosomus eos, assembly GCA_036326025.1. Taxonomy (NCBI): domain Eukaryota; kingdom Metazoa; phylum Chordata; class Actinopteri; order Cypriniformes; family Leuciscidae; genus Chrosomus; species Chrosomus eos. Next base: position 4,308,772 of record CM070840.1, read on the forward strand.
ATCGGGACACCCGACCCCTAGACGTGAACGCGCAAAACGGAGGGGTAGGGCCAAGGGGGAATTTGGGATTGAGCCTTAACATCCACTGAATCTTTCCATTGCACAAAAGGTTCTATATAGTGGAAAAATATTCTTTAGATTTTTTAAATTTTCTTCTCACTGGAAAATAAATGTTAACTGAAAGGTTCTTTGTGGAAGCAAAAATGGTTCTTCTACACCGTAAAGAAGATTTTTGGGGTACATTTTAACAAGTTTCTACTTCAAAAATTCACATTAAATTTAATGTCATTCCTTGTAATTATTTCCCATGTAATCCCATCTTATTATTTGTGAAATTTACTAGAAATTTCTGAGTGAAAATAGTTTTATTAAAGTAAATCCTAAACTTTTTTTTTTAACCTTTATATTTATGTCCAGTCAGGAAAGGCAATCAATTTTAGTCTGAATTGACGGCATATTTTATTTAACTGCAGAAAACGTTTGGTTGAATTGCCCTGACCGTACAGAACATTCTGTTTTCTGTCTCTCTCAGCCTCATCTTTATTCACTTGAAAAAATATGATGACATCTATGGTTATTCTTTAGCCTTATGCATAGATTTATTAACACATGCACAAATGCAACTATTTTCTTTGTTTTCCATTTCAAGCCCAGAGGGCATCATCATATTGAGTTCTCGTGGTTATTTCTGCGAGTAAGTAAAAATGTTTAAGCAATGGCCAGATAATACCCACAAACCCACAGTCCCCAGCCAGTCTCCTCGTGTCTGGGCATCTGTGATTGGTGAAGGGCGAAGCTCTTATTAGTCCTGAGACGACGGGCTTCAGATGCTCACTGCGAGAAACTGCTCAAGTCTGCTTCTGAAGAAGAAGCGAAATTTTGGAGGAAACATCTAGGAACCTCTTGGGTTTTTATTTGATTAGTTAATAACTAAACTTCATCCATATATTGTAATTGACTCAGACGAATCCAGCGGAAACAGTGTCGAGAGCGTTCATCTCACTGCGGTATGCATTTATTAGTATATATTAATTTGATATGTTTTGGTCATGCAAAAGCTGGTTATGATTTCTTTTGTATCAAGATTGAAGCACATCAGAAGCTTGGCTGAATCTCAGGCACTGGACTGTGAATCTCAGTATTGGGTCATTCACCATTTGAAAGGATCACATGGATTATGCCTCTTTTACAGCTAAAAGCTTTCATTGAAACATTAAATGTACATTTAGATGCACAGCACTTATGGATGAGATTAAATCTGGTTTGCATTGCATAATGCGGGTGATGTTTCGCTTGTTTTAGTTTGCCACAGAATTAAATGTGATCCAAAATGTGAACGATACAAATTCCTCTTTTGGTCAAACAGGTTCTTGAAGCACTTTAAGTTCAGCAGAGAAATATCTTTTTTATCAAGAATCATTTTTTGCTGAATAGGGTTCTTGAGTTCCTATATGGTCATTTGGAGATTAAAAATTTATTTTTTGATGTTTTATTAAAGGTTCTTCAGAACAGTATTTTGATTTCTGTGTCTAAAAAGCATCAGATTCAGTAAACAGGTTTATTATTGTTAACTAAACTAAAATTATTTAAAGAAAAATCCGTTACTTGAAATAAACTAACTAAAATAAAATCTTTATTTCAGCTAGTTGCCAATGCAACAATTCTCATTTTCATTTAGTTTCTGGGTTTTTATATTTCCAACTGTACCGTCCCCTCAATATTTTTTTGCTGAATAATTGTATGCATGTACAATCATTTATTGTACATTTTCTCATGCTGTCTTGTTGGTGTTGTCTCTCTGTCCAGAGTCCACAGATGGGGACGTTTATCGGCGTGTACCTGCCCTGCCTGCAGAATATCCTGGGAGTGATTCTCTTCCTGCGAATGACATGGATCGTGGGAACGGCGGGAATCTTGGAGTCTTTTATCATTGTGTCCATGTGCTGCTCGTGTGTAAGTCCAACCGTTTGAACTTTAGACAGTGACTGATCAAGCATTAAAAGATAATCTGGTTTTTAGCACTTGAGTCTATTTTCTAGTTTGTTTTGGATGAACTAGAGTGGTGGACACAGAAATGTTGACGATGGGTCCTGTCTCGACTTTTTGACTCTTTTAGAATCGCCTCTGAGTGCTTAAGAGTGGCTGTCTATGGGCATGCACAAACATGTGCTTAAAACAACCCTTAACGTTCGTTTTTTTAAAACTGTGACACTCACCGAGTGGTTGGTGGTGTTCGTTGATGATTAAAAACAAATATATCGGCGCAATGTATGCTTTCAATCTGTGTTATTTGCAATAGTGGAACTATTTTTTCAGATTCCTCAAAACCGCGTATAAACTTCCGCTGGATATTTGAGTCTGAAGCGTTAGCACACTCCCGACCACTTTGCCGCAGTTGCTCTGCTCACGCTAGCCTGAGAGATGGAGAACCGAGCAAAAAGACTACAACCAAATGTAAACAGACCCCTTTCCATTTCCGGTAGCGCAGTAATATCAACGAGCAATGAGTCCACCAACAGACATCAATGCGATTTTACAAAATGCCAAATAAAACACGACAGAAACTGTATTTCGCTACGCTACTTGCTTTTAATCATCAACGAACACCACTAACCACTCGGTGAGTGTCACAGTTTTGAAAACGAACGTTAAAGGTTGTTTTAAGCACATGTTTGTGCATGCCCATAGACAGCCACTCTGAAGCGCTCAGAGGCGATTCTAAAAGAGTCAAAAAGTCGAGACAGGACCCATCGTCAACATTTCTGTGTCCACCACTCTAGCTCATCCACAACACACTAGAAAATACACTCAAAGTGCTAAATACCGGAATTATCCTTTAACTTAGCTTTTGCTTATTTAAAAGTAAGACAAAATGATCATCTTATAAAGTATCTGATTTTGCTCCCTAGAAAGTGTGTTCCAGATAAGACATTTATGAGCTTCATTTGAGTCAGGATGCTTTCTTAGAAGGCTGTGCAATCATAATATTTCACAAAGTCATAAGAGAACCGGTTGTTTTTCAAGCGGGCTCCATATAAACACTGGAGTCACGGTTTGTGTGTGTGGTGTGGTGTGTGTGAGTGTGTGTGAGTGTGAGTGTGTGTGTGTGTGTGTGTGTGTGTGTGTGTGTGTGTGTGTGTGTGTGTGTGTGTGTGTGTGTGGGGTCAGTTCTGTCCGTTGATCCTGCAGGTTAAGTTTAGCCTCCTTCCTCTTTCGTCTGAACTCACACGTGTAATATCCTGTGCTCAGAAGTCTTTAACACTGACGCTTATTTATAAACCACATCAGACAATGGGATCAAGTGTCTAATTCACCTCAACCTTTACTTACTAGTGTCATTATACGTTTCCTGTGATTGTGTCACGGTCAAGTTTCAAACGTTTCGCTCTTTCATCATAGCGCTCTTACAGGAACCATCAAGATCTCAGCGTTGCCACTTTAAATTATGCTTATTAGATATAAATGGCAGATAGAGAGGTGTTTCCATGTGTGATTAAATCACATATTTACTTCCTCACTTAGGAAAGTTAACTCAATATCAAACCAGTGCAACAAACCATTTTTCTTCTATAATGTCTTCCTAAATTTTGGAGTGAAACAGGGATGAAAAGTTCAAGACTTGTAGAGTTTTTCTATATGACAAATGTTGAAAACGCCGTTGAAAGTTGATGAGTTAATTTATTATAGAAGTGGAGCAAGTTATTACTTGGATGAATGATATCAATATGCACCAATAAGGGCAATTTTTAGTTTGCACATTTCAAAAACCTTTCACAAAAATTTTTTTGTTTTACAGTTTATACTTAAATCATCACAACCATTCCCTCATATCGTAAACACTCAGAATATAAACTGAATATACTGAAATGCATGCTGTATATGAATCTGAGTATAATCAGAAATAGCATTAAAGTGTGTGTTGATAAAAACGGCAGCTCTTTGTGTCTGTATTTGGCTAGGAAAGATCACTCAATCTTCTTCATTCAAACCGCTTTATTTCAAACGCTAAGCCCGTGGAGGTTCATGGACGTTAATTGGCTTTAGTCCAGTAGCTTTTCAGAGTACATGAGCGAGAGACACAGGGATTTAGTGTGGACGTTCAGCTCAAGGACACTCCAACTGTAGCGCCGTATTGCATAACGCCCAGATGCAGATGACCTTTAACAGAACCAAATGTTCCTGGAAAAAGAAAAGGAGAACGTCATTACTGTACTGTAGGGCTGGGCGATAAATCGATTTTATCGATTAACTCGAATGTGTAGCTTACGCGAGTTTACGCCGATTTTTTTTAATGAAAATCGGTTTTCTCTTTAACAACCGCCGACGCGCCCATATGGGCTCCCGTAGTTCCGACCGCGCTCAGCGCTTATGATAGAGATACACAAACAACATGGCAAATGAACAAGACCACGGCAGCTGAAGCACACCCGCCGAAAAAAATTACAAACTGAATCTGCAGGGCCGCCAACTCTCACGAGTTCACTGAGAGACACGCAATTGTCACTTTTTACACGCCTCTCACACACACATCCATTTCCTCACGCAGAGAAACATCGCGAAGCAAAGAGGACACTGACACCGACATACAAGACAGAGCAGGTTACTGTTGATATGAAACAGATTCTCGGCTCTCAGATTCGGTTAATTTTATTACGAAATTCCAACAATAAACACCGTTTTGGCGCTTGTAAATGTGACGTGAAAGATCGCTGACAGATCTCAGTTCAAGCGGCACATGAACATGATCATCTGTTACTCTTCACTACTAACTTACCCAAATGTAGCTAATAAAATCAATCGATCAGTGTTTTTCAACTGCGGAAAGATGTCCATAAAACAGCTGGAGAACAACATGTGTCACGTAACGTTACATTTACCTCAGGATGCCTTTTAATGACCCATAGCACGCATGTTAGCTGGACTTAAAATAATTGCTATAGAGAGGAGTATTTGTCTAAATATGATAACTATATTACACATTTATTATATTTTACCTATATCATTAAAATATTATAACATTGTTTGTTATTATAAAAAACTCATTATGTTTAATTTGAGTTAGTTTTAACCTTTAATAATACCAGCTGGGGCTCTCTGTTTACAGCATTAGGTGATTTATTTTTGGAGAACAATTAACATAACACATTAACATATCTACTGTACCTAATATTTATCCAAAGGAATTGATATTGAATCAATATCAGAATCAAAATCAAATGAATTGAATTGAAATTGTGAAATTTGTGTTAAGCAATAATAAAAACAGTAGCATACCAGTCTTTATGCATGTAAACATTGTGTTTACATAGTTAATAAACTTGATAAAATGATGTTTAGTTACCAAATAATTTGACAATCACAATAAACTTCTTGTGATGCAAGTTTTTTTTTTTCTTTACACATCCCCCCAATCCACCCATTTTATGTTATGTTACATTTACACTAGGCTATTTACAATGACAGGACCCTCTGGTCTTTTTGGGTTGTTGTTTCTGATTGCACTTTAATCCAGATAATATCCCAGAAGGGAATATCAAAACAAAATAAAGTAAAAACTTGTTTTGAACAATTTCTTTGTCATCTGAGGATTGATTTTAAGTAGAGAGAGAAAAAAAAATCGATTTAAATCGTAAATCGGATTTTTTGTCAAAAAATCGGGGATTTTTTTTTTAGGCCATATCGCCCAGCCCTACTGTACTGTACATTGTTATCTTTATTGATTGAGTTTCATTTACTTTCTTGATACATCTGAACTAATAATTGTATTTTTCAGACAATGTTGACAGCCATATCAATGAGTGCCATTGCTACAAACGGTGTTGTTCCAGGTATTACATTTATTGTTTTTAACTTGACATCTCAACTTGACATCATGGTCTTCAGAAAACCATGTTAAACTCAATCTCCCAAGCTGCATGGTGTTTTTTTGTAACTGTATCAATAGTTTCCAGTAAAAATGCATGTAATTTTCTCTTTTAACCCTCGAGGCTTGTCGTCTTGTCACAGTTAATGATGTGTGATGATGTTTCCCAGCTGGAGGCTCCTACTACATGATCTCTCGGTCTCTGGGCCCTGAGTTTGGGGGAGCTGTGGGACTGTGCTTCTATCTGGGCACCACGTTCGCCGGGGCCATGTACATCCTCGGCACCATCGAGATCTTCCTGGTGAGTGTTGTGTGTCCAGTTAAAGTCTAGTCAGATTAGGTCCAGAAAATCCAAAGAGCGGAGTTTTTAGAAACCGGTAATCAGCCACTGTGACGTAAGGGTCATCTAAGAATAACTTTAGATGTTAAAAGAAGGAACTATATCCTGTTTTTTGTGTGATATATTGATTATTTATGACATATTTGCAATGATTTTAATGCTTATATAAAATTAGGCAACATTGTGTTTGGTAATTTTTAGTCATTCAACTAGATTGAAAATCAATAGTTAGTAGAAAAATAAGAATAAAATGCTTAAATTAAATAAATTATTAAATTGGACTCAAATAAATAATAAATAATTCTTACAGTACATTACTATAGAACATTCTACTATAGTAGAAAAAATGTAGTAATGTAACACGGCAATAGAAACTAAATATTTTTCAATTAGTTTGTGAATATTTAGAATATACATTTTATCACAGTATGAATTGGGTCTTTAACCATTTAACAGAAGTTATGAACAAACGTTTTTCCAGTAACTTTAATAGAATATTAGTTTAAAGTTATCTGGGGCCTCATTTATAAAAGTTGCGTACGCACAAAAGAAGGCGTACGCCGCTCTCTACGCAATAATTGGTATTTATAAAAAGCAAACTTGACGGGAAAATGCCTTCTTTTGTGCGTACGCAACGTTTATAAATGAGGCCCCAGATAACTTTAAACTAATATTCTATTAAAGTTACTGGAAAAACGTTTGTTCATAACTTCTGTTAAATGGTTAAAGACCCAATTCATACTGTGATGTCCTTCACGCAAGCTCTGACCCAGGCGTACGCACAAAAACGGGTGAAATGAGAAATGGCGACACCGTCGGCAGATGGAAGAAACACGTGAAAGTGTGTGAAAGTGTAGACCGTTGTGTAAAAGAAATCGCAATACTGCCTCTCATAAATAAAATGAAGACTTCACAAAGCAAGTATTACAATTAACAGCCTACTACACGAACACCCGTTTAGTCAATCTGCAGTGTAAAACAAACAAAATCAAACGAAGATTAGCCTACAACAGAAATGCAAATTAACATATATTTGCAAAAAGAAAAGTGAAATATGTTCTGCAATAATATTGGCATGTTATGCAATTCATCCTGATAACACATCTGTAGCTTGTCAGATGCAATGAAATGGATGGTAATAAAATGCCATGATGCCATCACAATACGTAATGGAGCGCTAGACGCTTTTTTGCATCGACTTTGATGTCCGACCATTTCTTTTTTATTTCGGCCACGGTCGAGGTTGTGAGGCTGCAGTATTAACGGCGTCTGCAACCTTTTGCCACTCAAGTGCCTTTTTGGCATTAGTAAAGCCCACACTGTGCCCTCCAAACATTGAGTGAAGTTACGTTTGCTTTTCCTCTCTGTATTTGCCATGATTTCGCAATCGATGAATATTAAATTGTGGGCATTTCACAGACTATTTATGGGCAACTATGGGCATTTCACGGACTATTTATGGGCAACTATGGGCGTTTCACGGACTATTTATGGGCAACTATGGGAGTGACATGAAGCCGCAAAAGCTGCACTACATTTAGAATTGATTGTGATTTATTAAGGGAAAACTGCGTTGGATGTGCGTGCGCACGGTTTTATAAATCCGAATATTTCTGTGCGTACGCACGTCCTGTGTTTCAACCGTACGCCACTTCTGACGCAAATCCTACGCAAAGTTTTATAAATGAGGCCCCTGGTCTTTAGTAATGTTCTCAAAACATAAGTACAAAAACATTCATAAATCATTCATGGAATGTTGTTTTTCTGAAACGGTTTAATTGGACATTTGCCTAACAGTTTTTAAATGTTGTTTTAGACCGTTCAGAGAACGGTAACGTTCCCATAATGATTGTGAAAGGATAAAATGCAATGTCCACATAGCTAATAAATATTTTAAAAAATAATAATAATAACTGGACGTTTTGAATGTAACTTAATGGAAACATTAGCAAAATGTTTTTAGAACATGTAAATATATACACTGCTGTTAAAAAGTTTGGGGTCGTGAGATTTTTAATGTTTTTATAAGAAGTCTCTTCTGCTCACCAAGGCTGCATTTATTTGATTAAAAATACAAAACAAACCCAGTAATATTGTGAAATATTATTTCAATGTAAAACAGCTGTTTTCTATGTGAATATATAGTAAAGTGTAATTTATACCTGTGATCAAAGCTGAATTTATCATCATTTCTCCAGTCTTCAGTGTCACATGATCCTTCAGAAATCACTATAATATGATGATTTGATCCTCAAGAAACATTTATGATTATTATCACAGTTAAAAACAGTTTTGCTGCTTCATATTTTTGTGCAAACCGTGATTAGTTTTTTTCAGGATTCTTTGAAAGTTCAAGAGAAAAGCATTTAATACAAAATAAATATTTTGCATTATTATAAATGTCTTTACTGTCACTTTTGATCAATTTAATGTGTCCTTTCTGGAGAAAAGAATCAATTTCTTTTAAAAAAAATGTATTGACCCCAAACTTTTGAACGGGAGTGTATATCTGTGTTTAATGTTTTAGGATGGGGGTCCAGGTTCATCTAAAAGATTGAAATCCCTTCTATTACACATGTTCCCAGATGGCTGGTGACATTTATCAATCCCATTCTGTTATTCCCCCCATTATTTTCTTCTATAAAATAAATCTTGATTCTGTGTTGTGCACAGACCTACATCGTGCCCAGCGCTGCCATCTTCAAGGCGGAGGAGAAGGCGCTGGAGGCCGAGGCCATGCTGAATAACATGCGTGTGTACGGCACGTGTTGTCTAACACTCATGGCTGTGGTGTGTTCGTCGGTGTGAAGTACGTCAACAAGCTCGCGCTGGTGTTCCTGGCCTGTGTGGTGCTGTCCATCCTGTCCATCTACGCTGGCGTCTTCAAAACCATCTTTGAACCTCCGGTTTTTCCGTAAGTCAGATGTTAAAGTTCATGAAGGTTCAATAGGGATCACTTATTCAGGAGCCTTAACCCAAACCAACCAGCTCATTATAAACACTCAAAAAAACTACTTTTTTGGTTTACTTAATTAAAATGAGTTAAAGCAACACAATTCTTGAACATTCTGTAACAATTTAATTTTGTTCAATTTATATACATTTGTAAAAGGGAGGTTAACTAGTTTTGATTTTTGTGTTTGTGACTACATGAATACCATCTGGACGTGGATTTCTAGTTCCCAGCATACTTTGCATGGACATGCCTTAAAATTAAGTGTATTTATTTAGTTTTTTTTTTTTAGAATAGTTTAGAATAGTTTATTTCCATAATATCCGTTATATTTTCGTGCGGCTATCGTGCACAAATTATTTTATGAGTTTACTAAATTTTATAGAAGTATACAAAACATGATTCTAATAAGCTTTTAATGCATTTACATTTATTCAAAAATGCAAAAAGTTACATTATTTTATTTATTTAAACAATTTGATTTCAGTGCACTTTGATTTTAATAAAAAGGATTTGAAAAGCAGAAAATTTCTCTATGGAGAATTTTTACTTCTGAAACCCACCTATTTCCTCTATTGCTTTAAAATGCTGAAGCCTCATTGTACTGTATGTTTTACAGTGTTGTCTATTTGAACTAAACAGAGTCTCTTATAGATTTAGCAGCATTGGGCAGCTCTCAGTGCGTTTTGTTGAACCACAAACATCACAGCAGTGTTTTCTTCACAGGCTTTCTCAATCACCACAACCCTCCTGACAATAAACTCTTTTGAATCTCTCTAAACGCTCTTCTGTCCTCTCCAGGGTCTGTTTGTTGGGCAACCGCACCCTGCAGAACCACGGCTTTGACAAGTGCATGAAGACGGATATAATAGACAACGTGACCGTGACCACGAGGCTTTGGGCTCTGTTCTGTGACGGGCCGGAGCTCAACGCCAGCTGCAATGAATACTTCAGCCTCAATAACGTCACGGAGATCCAGGGCATCCCCGGCCTCACCAGCGGAGCCATTTCAGGTGACCGCACACCTCCTGCTTTACTACAGCACTGAACATTGACCATGAGACCATGAGGAAATGAAGTCAAAATGATCCTTCTTTACATTCTTGTACAAGTTAGTACATGTTGTGATCTTGTTGTGCAAGAGTCATCAGTTATTCTGAGAAAAAAAGTTTTGGTCGTTGCAACTTGAATTTCCACTCTGAAATAAGACACATTATGGAAGTTGCATTTGCCGTTTTGTGTTCATTTTACCTCAGCTTGCTTTTAGTGTTAGTTGCTGTAGAAAAGTGTCTAAATGACAATTAACTGTTCAATCTTATACACACGTGTGTGGCATGTGTGTTAGTAGAGAAGCAGTTTTCAAACTTTTTGATGCTTAGCACCCCCAATATTATATATTTTTAAGTAGAAAGAGTTAAATAGTATTTCCTGTTAAACATACACCAATAATTTTAATCTTTAATCAATAATCTTGTTTCATTCTTTTTACATCTTCGAAAAGTCTATTTTTTATTATTATACATTTTTACAGATTGAAACCTCCTACGTTTGAGCATTACATTGACCTCTGACCCAAAGGTTCTCTGTAGAAGTGACCGAACATGACAAGCGTTCAAGAGTAGTAAATCTGTGTGTGTTTGTAATATCTCCTCGGATCCTTGCCATACGCTGGTGTATTGAGCTCAAGCCCATCAGGGACTCCAGGGTTATTGATCACGAATCGCTGTGGCTCTTTTTGAATGTCATTGATGCGCTCTTCTGCTCCAGACTGGATTCTGCTGGATTTAACAGGCCAGGCCTGACAATTTAAAGTGAGCAGAAATAATTGTTTTCACGCAGCATTACAGTGTCTGGCCTGCAGTTTAGTGTAAGTAGGTCAGTGCAGTACATTCAACTGAGGTTTCACGACTTGTTCTGTGAGTCAATTTGTCCTCATCATTTGATCAAACTAGCACATAGATGTGTTTTATAGTCTTACTGTGGATTTTGAATGTAGTGGATACACATTTCATGCCTGAATGAAGTACTCTGTCTTGGCATACTCTCTTGAGTAGGTACTTATTTTGAATCAGTAATTACTTCATGGCTGCTAAAAATGTACATTGTATATAGTATGAATGTGTAGTATGAATATAATCTGGACGTATTACATCCGCCATTAATGATTATCATGTGATCTACCAGCATAAGTACCGCACTTCACTGTCAATCACAGATCCTCTCCTGTGGCGTCATGGGATAGTAAAGTGTCCATCGTACGCTCACTTCAGGATCTCACCGAAGTAGTAGAGTTTTAATGTCCTGTGAATTCAGACATACTAACTATGTCCCATACTGGTTTTCACCTACTATATAGTAAGAAAGTAAGTGATTTTGGATGAAGCACTGGCTTTATCTGTCAACACAACAATAGTTCCATTAGATAAAGATAGTTAATGCATTACTGACCACCAGCATTACATTTTTAAAGTATTTATTCATCTTTGTTAATGTTAGTTAATAAAAAAAACTACTGTTCATTGTTAGCTCATGTCAGCAGGTCCATTTAAATAATAGGCTATATGCACGCATAAGTTCCGCATTTGACGCAAGGATGCTCATCCGTTTTCGGTTGGGGAGATTAAAGCGTAGGAAAACCGAGGAAAACGGGATTATGGCAGAGTCTTCAAAATTTACTGTCCTCCCATCTTTGAAACGAAACTTTCATATGTTTAGATGTAATTTTATATATAGTTATGTTTATTTCATATAATTTTAAAAAGAAGCATAAACACAACGAGGGATGTCTGTTTTGTCTGTTTTTGTGACTAACGTTTCTTTAGTATAACCATGGAGTATAAAATTCAATATAAATTCTTGGTATTGCATTGGACTCTATGATCGGCGGAAGTTATCGAGCATCCTTAACCCTTCACCGGAAATACCGCCGTGCATAGAGCCCATTTTAAGTAATACAGCTTTTGATTTTATTAATGCATTAGTATACGTTGAAATATACACCAACTAAGATTTTAGTTGTTTTTAGTTGTTTCAACTGTTTTAATTGCATGTTAAAGGATAATTCCGGTATTTAGCACTTTGAGTCCATTTTCTAGTTAGTTTTGGATGAACTAGAGTGGTGGACACAGAAATGTTGACGATGGGTCCTGTTTTGACTTCAACGAACACCACTAACCACTCGGTGAGTTGCACAGTTTTGGAAATGAACATTAAGGGTTGTTTTAAGCACATGTTTGTGCATGCCCATAGACATCCACTCTGAAGCACTCAGAGGCGATTCTAAAAGAGTCAAAAAGTCGAGACAGGACCCATCGTCAACATTTCTGTGTCCACCACTCTAGTTCATCCACAACACACTAGAAAATAGACTCAAAATGCTAAATACCGGAATTATGCTTTAACTACTTACTAATGTTAACAAAAGAAACCTTATTGTAAAGTGTTAAGGCCATTGCACACTGAGTCCGAATTTTTCGTATGCGTTTTTTCGTGTTCATCAGCCTAAAAATTCGTCACGCACAGAAACCTTGCACACTGAGTCCGATGCGTATTTATTAAACCTTTGCGGAAAAAAACGCAAAAAATACTAAATGGATTCGTCAAGCAGTGAGGATGATGTTGTTGCCCTCTCTCTTCTTTAAAAGAGAAAAAGAAGAAAAAGAGGTTCCATCCAATCTTGTGCCGAGAGGAAGGAGAGTTTCAGCTCATCAGGAGTTGCGCAATTATCCCGAGCGATTCAAAATTTACCTCAGAATGTCAATGGAACAGTTTGATGCTTTGCTAGCGATACTGGAGCCACATATTAAAAAGAAGACCACCAAAAAACACACACACACACACACACACACACACACACACACACACACACACACACACACACACACACACACACACACGGCCGGCAGAAACGCTGGGCATAAAGAACAGCTGTATGGTTTGTTTATCATACAGTACTTTGTGCTGCGAGACGAAGTGTATCAACTTGTCAGATGCCATTCTGGATTGTGTCGTTCGCTTGTACGGTGGGTCTGAATAGTCAAAAAAAACCTCTCAAAATGCTGGCTGTGGATGTGAAAAAACGCAGAAATCGAACCTGATCCGAATTTTTTTATGACGGACGAAAGTTTCGGAGGCAGTGTGCAAGCATGATTGACATAATGTGAGGTCGATTTGTTTTTTTAACGTGCGAAAATTTCGGATGCGAATGTGGATGTGCAATGGCCTTAAGACTTTGCATTTCAAACAAAACCATGAAGTGTAATTTGTTACAGAACTTCTGAGAATTTCAATCAGTGCAATTTGTTTTCAGACTCAGACTGACATGAACTTGATAAAACGTATACATTTTTGTGATTTCCAAAATGCAGTTATTACTGAACCAAATGGGCAAAAATAACATCTAATCTTAAAACGAACGAGTCGCTCAATATCTTGACGTTTAGTGCTTATCTTCTTTGCACAGAGAACATGTGGGGAAGCTACGGTCCCGTTAGCATGATGGTGGAGAAAAACCTCTCGTCGGTGCCGGCGACTGCTTCGCCTCAGGACAAGGACATGCCGTATGTGGTCAACGACATCGCCACCTTCTTCACACTGCTGGTGGGAATCTACTTCCCCTCGGTCACAGGTACGAACACACACACACACACACACACACACACACACACACATCACTGTTACGTTCATTACATCGCTTCTTCACACTGCTGGTGGGAATCTACTTCCCCTCGGTCACAGGTATGAACACACACACATTCACATCACTGTTACGTTCATTACATCGCCACCTTCTTCACACTGCTGGTGGGAATCTACTTCCCCTCGGTCACGGGTACGAACACACACTCACATCACTGTTACGTTCATTACATCGCTTCTTCCTTCCGTATTTCCTTTCTCATCTCGTATTGTCTGTCTCCTCCCTCTGCTGTTGTGTTGTAAGTAATCTAGTTTGATCTGGTTATGAGCGTGAGCAGCAATCTGTCTTATCTAGCGCTCTCAGACTGACATTGAGCTCAGCGGGAGCGCATGTGAACTCTCTGTAAATACAGCGATAGCGTTTCATGCTCGCTGCAGTATCAGGACATGACCTTCGTGCAATAACAGGGAATGAGGGTTTGGAAAAGACCCTCAAATGTTCCTTGAACATTAGAGCTGGGTGATATAATACATGCATATCTCAATATTTGCGTATCTGCTCTGAAGTTGCTTTAAATGTTTATTTATATAGTTTTCAGAGGAACATTTGACCAAAACAGTCATTTCAGTTCAATTAAACATGTTGAATACAACAAACAGAAAGAAAATTACTTAAAAATAATAGAGCTGCATTTTGTTTATATGTGCACTGTATATATAGCAATACAAAGAAGTTATACTTATCTATATATTTTAAAGGGTACCTATTATGGCATTTAAAATGTTCCTAATAATGTTCTGGGAGTCCCCAACAACAGTTTTACATGCATGCAATGACAAAAAACACTTTTGTTTTCTTATAATATGTATTTATTTTTACCTGATTTGCTCACCGACTCCCTAATGATTCGTTTGACGACTCATTTGTCCAAACCCCTCCTTTGCGTGACGCTAATCTGCGGTGATTGGTCAGATGACCCAGTCAGTTATATTTCGCGTTAGCCCAAAGCTTAAACATATTGATAAAGCACTGCAGTACTACAATACGCTTCACATAATTTCAAATATTTCAAAAAACAACAAAAAAAATGACATTGGAGACCTAGAAGCTGCTGAGCGTAACTCTCACTCTCTCACACACACACGCACGCACGCACGCACGCACGCACACACACACACACATAAAAGCAACAATTATTAATAGTACTTACAGGTTGTGATTCGGAGGAGGAAGCTGATCTAAATAAACTTGGTATTGAACGTTCCTTCAGTATCAGGCGACTCGCGAATCCACACTTGAAAGCATTTGTGTTTGTGAAGCGATCGTCATTGAAATAACGCGAACACAGCTCAAGGTGGCTATACTTGTGTGGTATAGTTGTAAATATAAACTCTAGCCACTGAGTCTTCACATGCTTGTCCCTGGGCAGTGAAAAAAAAAAGTTTGCTTTTGATTCGCACTTCAGAACAGAGTCTCGTCGACATGTTGTTGTCAGGTTTCTCTGTCTGCTGGGCGCGCGCACTGAGTGGGCGTGTCGAATTCAAATAACTTGTGCAAGTGACGTACGAAAGTTAGAGAAAATGCATCGTTCGTCTATCGATTCATATCAGCGCCTCAGAGTCGACTCTTACTTTTGAGAGACAATAACTTTATATACGGTGAACTTTCATATTTAAAACTTTGCAGGATGTTTTTGTTCACTTAGATCTATGTTACACACTACATGAAAGGTAATTTTCAAAATTCCATGATAGGTACCCTTTAATTTATGAAAAGTAAACAAATTTCATTTCATTAAATGAACTGGAATTTCACAGAATTTAATACTCTATAATAGTATATAAATAATACTAGTAGTTAGTGACATTTAGGTAATATTTTGAGGTAATATTTTTGAATCAGCTTTTATTTTTATATTTTAAATATTAGTTTGAGTCATTTGGGATGTGATTTTCTCATTTTTATTATTTGTTTTTAAATGTTTCATTTCAACGTAAACTTTTTATTACATTTTATTTCATTTTATTTTAGTTAGTTTGCACTCTATTTAAAGATGTTTTTATTATTATTTTTGTTCATTATTAAAATTACTTTTAATAGTTTTAGGTTTGGCTTTTGTTGACTCTAAAAGTTTTTGCTATTGAATTTTGAATCAGAGACAACGTTCAATCAATCACATATACCAGTGCTTCAACATTTTTCTTTATAACTTTGTAAGAATTCAGTTTTTGCTTGATTTTATAAAAACGCACACTTCTGTTCTGCAGGAATCATGGCTGGATCCAACAGATCTGGGGATCTGAGAGACGCTCAGAGGTCCATTCCCATCGGAACCATCCTCGCCATCGCTACCACCACCTTCATCTGTATCCTTACTTCCCTCCTTTAAATGCATTGCACAGTAGAATCCCGCTCCACTAAATCCCTGAATCATTGTGTCTCTGAGAGAGAGTGTAAGGAGATCTGCTGTTTGTCTTCTCTCGTCCTCTGGGAGGATCGTTTTCTTAACCGTGTAACTCAGATCTGTCCTGCGTGGTGTTGTTCGGCGCCTGCATCGACGGTGTGGTGCTCCGAGACAAGTGAGCGCTTTCTATTCCTCATTTTCCTGAATAAACATACAGGAAATCTACTTTAAATAGCGGTCGGTTTCTGTGAAAGCCTGTTTATGAGCAGTTTAATCACTGCGGTCAAAGAACCCTTTATGTGAAATATCCCAAGAGTCGTCTTGTGTTGTGATTATATCAGGATAGGCAGCAATTATGTTTCCTCCCAAGATTCATTGTAAAAAAAAACCATGAACGCCTGAGAGAAATACTTAAATATACACAATATGCATAAATATACATAATATATATATATATATATATATATATATATATATATATATATATATATATATATTATTTTTATTTTATATATATATATTTATTATTATTTATATATATATATATATATATATATATATATATATATATATATATATATATATATATATATAATATATAATATATATATAATTTTTTTTTTTTTATCCAGTTATAATGAAAAATTGAAATGCTGTTGAAACTTGTATGACAATTTTTGATAAATAAAATTGTTGTTCAAAAAATGTCACAATATGCATAACTAAACACATGGACAAAATGTTTAATATATTGTATAATAATGTAAATATCTAAAAAATCAATGGTGTTGATTAGGTTTGGAGACTCTGTGAAAGGGAACCTGGTGATTGGCACGCTGTCCTGGCCCTCGCCCTGGGTGATCGTGATTGGCTCGTTCTTCTCCTGCTGTGGGGCGGGGCTTCAGAGTCTCACCGGCGCCCCCCGTCTGCTGCAGGCCATCGCTCGAGACGGCATCGTGCCCTTCCTGGAGGTACAGTCTGCTCTGCGAACACCTCAGATTCAGTGTCGGAGCTCCATAAGGGCTACTCAGAGTTCATACTGGGACTGAGATTAACAGTGCCAGCTTCAGTCACAGGCTGATCACACCAAAGTCCTTCCTATCGACAGCTATCAGACTGTTTAATGTGCCGTGACAACTACAACATAGTTTTGCACTCATATCAACATGTAATATGGGCCTATTTACACCTGGCCACTTCATGTGTTTTTACTGATCTGATTTATCAAAATGATTACATTTACACCTGGTCGCATAAATGTTTTTGCAAAACGGATTTAAATCGTTCAATCGTTCAATATCTGTGCTATATGCAGATTTAATGTATTCACGTCACTGAAAGCAACAGATATAAGCTGCATTTTATTGACCTTCAGCTAATTTCAAAATCAAAGAACTCAATAAGAGAGAGCGGCAACAGCGCTGCTAAAATCATTTTAATTTCTTTACTTTTAATGAAGATGATTGTGTGTTAAGCGCCTGTGAATCACTTTCACTTTGATTTGCGATGGTTTGCACGTTGTCTTGATGAAGAGATGCTGGTGATGATACCTGGCTATAACATGACATATAGCCAGAGTTGGGTATAACGCATTACAAGTGGCGTTACTGTAATCTAATTACTTTTCGTGATAACGCAGTAATGTAACTCATTACATTTAAAATGTATGTAATTTGACTACAGTTACTGATGTCAATACAATTAAGTTACTTGTGTTACAAATGTATTGTTAAGAAAAACATATTTAGTAAAATGCATTTTTAATCACATTTGGTCGGCTACGTCAGTTAATGAGCATGCGCTTTTATGAATTACCGGAGAACTCGCTTCATGAGGCACACGCACACACACACACACGCACACGCACGCACACACACACGCACATGCACACACACACACACACACACACACACCACAACACACACACACACACACACACACACACACACACACACACACACACACACACACACACACACACACACACGCACACACGCACACACACACACACACGCAAGGTCTCTCGCTCTCTCCCTCTCCACCGTGAACTCCTCCTGAAGTGGTTTGAGCGATCGTATTTAAAAGCGTCTCGAATGCGCTTCGGAGGGCATTTACACAGTATTTTCACGATCACAGAAAACACATGATGTGGCCAGGTGTAAACAGTCCCTTAGTGTGTTAGCGATTCTTCTTATTACTGTACATTTTTATATATTATTGTTCTTTTAACACTGTTGATTGGTATGAGAGTCAGAAATGAATTGTTTGTTATGTGTTGAAGCTGTGACACTTTACTGATCCTTTGCATGAAATTACATTATCAACAACAATACTTACGACACACAAGCATTCACGTATCCTGCCATTCTCTGACTGTGATGTGATCTGTCATGTGATCGTGTCTCAGGTGTTTGGTCATGGTAAAGCCAACGGAGAGCCGACGTGGGCTCTTCTCCTGACGGCTCTGATCTGTGAAAGTGGGATTCTCATCGCTTCTCTTGACGCTGTGGCGCCCATCCTTTCAATGTGAGTCTAATGTCTAATGTGTTTTCTTCTCCTCTGTGCTGAGAGACTGTGTGTGTGAGACTGTGTTTCTCTCGGCAGGTTCTTTCTCATGTGTTATCTGTTCGTCAATCTGGCCTGTGCGCTTCAGACGCTCCTGAGGACGCCCAACTGGAGACCACGCTTCAAATTCTACCACTGGTGAGATGCACTACAATCATATCTATCGTATATGGCTTGAGGAAGATTTATTATATTTTCAAAAAAAAGTCTCTTCTACTCACCAAGGCTGCATTTATGTGATCAAAACTACAGTAAAAATGTGAAATGTTATTACAATTTAAAATAGTTGTTTTCTGTGTGAATATATAGTAAAGTGTCATTTATTCCTGTGAATTTTCAGCATCATTACTCCTGTCTTCAGTCACATGATCCTTCAAAAATCAGTATAATAAGAGGATTTGATGCTCAAGAATGATTATTATCAGTTGAAAAGAGGTGTGCAAGCAATATTTTTGTGGAAACCTTTTATCTGAAAAAACATTTATTTGAAATAGAAGCTTTTGTAACATTATAAATGTCTTTACTGTCTCTTTTGATCAATTTAATGCATACTTGCTGAATACATTTCTTTAAAAAAATCTTACTGACCTCAACCTTTTGAACGGTAGTGTGCATTTATATGTATACTATATAACTTTTATTTTACTTTTTTTTTTGCTGTTTAATAATACTTTGTTTATTAATAGTTTTTTCACAGTCAATTCCTGATGGATAATGTCAAGCCCCACATTAATTTTCACTTAAATCAATATGCAATCAAAACTCATTTTACATCTTTGGTAGAAATGCTTTAAATGCACTGAACTGAAGTACAATGACTTACTGAAGGATTATATATACTGAAGGATTATATATATATATATTGAAGGATTATATATACTAAAGGATTATATATAGTGAAGGATTATATACAGTAGTCAACATTTGAAGTGGATCAAATCCTTTCATCAAAGTTATCTTAAACAATACCCGTTCTTGTCTTAGAACAACTCTTTTGATCCACTTCAAATACTGTATAATATAACAGTGAGGAACAAACTAATTGATCAGATGTTGCTGTTTTATACTTTTATATATATATGGTTGAAATGAAAATGGAAAATGGTTGAAATGGAAATATATATATACAGTGGAAATGAGGAAAACTCCAACCTTTAAGGACACAAATTTTCTTTGTGAATGAATAATGTATCATAAATAAATAAATGTTTTTCCTTAAAATACAGGGTGCATAAGTCAGTGCCCCCCTATGTTAAATTCCCATAGAGTCAGGCAGATTTTTATTTTTAAAAGCCAGTTATTTCATGGATCCAGGATAATAGGCATCCTGATAAAGTTCCCTTGGCCTTTGGAATTAAAATATCCCCACATCATCACACACCATTCACCATGCCTAGAGATTGGCATGGGGTACTTTCCATAAGATCATCTTTCAATGCAAATCAAACCAGCTATTATGCTGTTTTGATTTCATTTCCATTTCAACCATCTTATAAGTTTCTCATAAAATTCCTCTTGAGAAATTAAAATAGACCCAAATGAGACAATAGATGCCATTGCTGAGATCTCTTCTGAAACTCTGAAGATTATTGGGGTCAGAAGCATTACTCTTAATTGTTTATGTTAAAATGCATATTTAAAAATATTGCTATTTTTGCACATGTATTTGGTGAAGTTAGTGGCACATTAATGTCTCCATTTAATCTAGGTGATTTATTTGAAATGTTGTGTGTACTTTAACTGAGCTGGCTCTGCTGTTGTCGTCCATCAGGACTCTGTCGTTTCTCGGGATGAGTTTATGTCTGGCTCTGATGTTCATATCCTCCTGGTACTACGCTCTGGTGGCCATGCTCATCGCTGGATGCATCTACAAATACATCGAGTACCGCGGGTAAGAGCTGCAGAAGCGCATTACAGCCCACGCCGTGAGTCAGTCAGACGCTAAGCTGATTACTGAGGAATCTGCCTGAGTGATTGTCTGCAGTGTCATTGTAATGTAAAACTCCCTCATGTGTGTTCAGGGCGGAGAAGGAGTGGGGCGACGGGATCCGGGGAGTTTCCCTCAATGCGGCGCGCTTCGCTCTCATCCGGTTAGAGGAGGCGCCGCCACACACCAAAAACTGGAGGTCAGGATCTTAACACACAAGCACTTCTACATATATATCCATATTCAAATAATCACCTAGACTGCATGTCCAAAATCAGACTGTTCAAAAGTTTGGGATTTTTTTTAAACAACTTTAATACTTCTATTCAGCAAGGATCCATTCAATAATGTCAAAATACCGTCTGTTACTTTTGATTAAAATTAAAAAAAAAAAAACATTTATAATGTTACAAAAGATTCTATTTCAAATAAATGCTGTTCTTTTGAACTTTCTAATCATCAAAGTATCCTGCGAAACAAAATGAAAAACAAGCAGCATAACATTGATAATAATCATAAATGTTTTTGAGCATCAAATCCTCATATTATAGTGATTTCTGAAGGATCATGTGACACTGAAGACTGGAGTAATGATGCTGAAAATTCAGCTTTGATCACAGGAATAAATTACACTTTACTATATATTCACATAGAAAACAGTTATTTAAAATTGTAATAATATTTCACAATATTACTGTTTTTATGTATTTTAATAAATGCAGCATTGGTGAGAATAAAAGTATTTTTAAAAACATAAAAAAAAAAAAATATATAATATATCCTAACCCTTTAACAGTAGTGTGTATGTATATTTATTTTATTTTTTTTAATTTATTTATATTTATACTGTAAATTCAATTTAAACAAATATATTATTATTTTTATTCAAATCTATTACATAAAATGTATCAAAGGTCATGTTTAAAAAATTCAGTGATTTAAAAGCAAGTATAGCCAAATATCTAGCAGTCAACACATTTCAACACGGCTTTCTTTCCTTCCTTCATTCGCACTTCAGTGTCATAATCCAGAGACAATCAGTGTTGGGTTTTTCCCAGAGCTCTCAGTAATCTTTCATGGATTAAATATCCCGCATACAATGAGATGCACTGAGACTTCCGTCGTCTTTCAGGAACCAGGTCAACCCTGTTCATATCTTGCCGAGCGGTCTAATCTACATCAGGAGAAACTGAGATGTGTTTTGTTCTGCGACATCTGTGAGCCTGTAGACAATCTCTGTTACAGCTCTTCCCTGTTTCCCTGTGTCTAAACCTCTTTACTGATGAGAGTCTGTCCAGCACGACCCATGGCCAGGGTTATTATAGTTTACTACAACTAAAACCATACAAAAACACATTGTTGACTGAAAAAAAGTTACCTGAAATAAAGTAATGTATTAAAAACATAGTTGCCAAGTAAACATAAATGAATAGAATAAAAAACATATAGACATAAACTAACAAAAATGACAAACACATACAACAAAACTACTAAAATAATAGAAAATAGAAAAATAAAAACAAATTCAGACTATTAACTATAATAAAGACTATAATAATATCTCAATGATACTGTTGCTCACGACTTCCCAGCTGTGCTAGAATAATCCCAGGTGGAATTAATTTCAGGGGATTTTATTTCTACAACTTTAGTGGGGTTGAATAAAGAGTGAATGATCATTAATGATAATGGCAGATATGCTGAGCTCTTGACTTCTAGCCTCAGACTGACATCATTCACCTGAAAGCATCACACCTCTGATCGTCCTGCGTAATCTTTTAATCCCGAGCCAGAAAAACCTCCAGTTTGATTTGAGAATGGAGAATCCTTTCTTTTTTTAGTGCATCATAATATATTCAGTCCACCTTTTAGTCAGTTGATCTTGTGTGTAAATAATCGTAAGGTTAAAGGTTATGCACTAATACCTTATACAATCCTATTCAGTGCTACAAAAGAGTATAATGCATTAAAACACATGATCAACAGCATTGTATATACATTGTGCTATAAAAAGTTGTAGCCATGAATCGGTAATTCTATAATCAGGCTGGAAGTGAAGTATAAGCAGAAGAATTGTTGTGAACGTGCATGAGTTGTGCTATAGCTCCTGATGTCCGTGATGTTCTCCAGACCTCAGATGCTGGTCCTGCTGAATCTGGACTCTGATCTGTCGGTGAAACACCCTCGTCTGCTGTCCTTCACCACACAGCTGAAAGCTGGAAAAGGCCTGACCATCGTGGGCTCAGTGCTGGAGGGAACATACCTCACCAGAGACTCTGAGGCCAAACAAGCAGAACAGGTGTGTGTTGTGTGTGTGTGTGTGTGTGTGTGTGTGTGTGTGTTGTGTGTGTGTGAGTGGTGGAGGTGAGCTGTGTGTGTGTGGTGTGGTGTAGTGCTGTTGTGTTGTGTGTTTGTGGTTGTGGTGTGTGTGTGTGTGGAGAGAGAGAGAGAGAGTGAGAGGAGGACGTGTGTGTGTGTGGTGTGAGAGATGTTTTTGGTCGTGTGGTGTGTGTGTGTGGGTGGTGTGTGTGTGTGTGTGTGTGTGTGTGTGTGTCAGAGTGAGAGACTGTGTGTGTGGCGTGCGTGCGTGGTGTGGTGTGTGTGTGTGTGTGTGTGTGAGAGAGAGAGTGAGAGACTGTGTGTGTGTGTGTGTGTGTGTGTGAAACACGAAACAAACACTGACAAACATGAGTGAATCTTAAAATAAAGGCTTTTTTACTACTTAAAATCAACATTTTTGGAGAAAAAGTTAGATGAGCCTCAAACTTGGATAGTTACTAGTTACAGATTACTAATTACAAATTATTTAATGAAAAATATGATTTTTATATTCATTGATTACAAACGGATTAGTAACATTTTAAAATAAGGTCCTATTTAGTTAACATTAGTAAGTAAGTACATTAACATTAACTAACAATAAGCAATACATTTGTTACAGTATTTATCTTTGTTAACTTTAGATAATAAAAATCTAAAGTGTTTTTAAGTTACTTTTAGTTTGTGGGTATAGAAGTAGAGTAGTTCTGGCCATTTTAACTTTTTCAGAACTAAATAAAAAACACAATAATAATACAAAATCACAATTATATTATGTTAATAGTAGTAGTATTTATTAATTGAATATATGAATACGTTAAAAAATTTTACTATATTATAATCATTATAAATATTTATTATTGCTCCATTATTAAATTGAATTGTCTTATTATTAATTTATTTAATATCATATAATGTTTATGTTAGAGTGTAAAGCTATTATAATCTACCCTTAGTTTAAAACAAGAATCACTGAAAGAAAGTATTTTGTCTTTAAAATGATCCTGGACGACAAGAAGTTCCTCTAATGTAAGATTCACTCTGATGTAAAGTGATCTGAAAAACACACACACAACCCACACACACACACATAAAACCAAACAGTACCAATCTTACAAAATATCAAGACAGTTCGTCCTCAAATACACTGAGCAAACAGGGCTGTTGTTGCACAGAGGACTCGATCATCGAGCTCACACTGACACCTAGTGGCCACAGAGACCACTGATCAATCCTAAACCTTTCTTCCTGTTAACCAAATGTCTCTGAATGATATCAGATATGATTATTTTCTTCATTTATTTACAACTGTAGAACATAAAATCAGCCATGTCCGCAGAGAAGACGAAGGGCTTCTGCCATGTTGTGGTGTCGTCGAACCAGCGCGACGGCATCTCTCATCTGGTGCAGTCGGCCGGGCTCGGAGGAATGAAGCACAACTCAGTTCTGATGGCCTGGCCCGGGAACTGGAGACAGTCCAGCGACCCGCAGTCCTGGAAGAGCTTCATAGGTCTGAGTCTGTCCCACCCCCCACAACACAACACACCACACACACCACTAGCCAAGTTTCCATCCACTTGTCAATGGAATGATCTGAAGTTCGGTAAAAAAACTCATGTGAATAAAGCTGGTGAAAGTGTGTTTCCATCAAACAGGCTTTAAAGCGAATAAAAACCCTGTGTGTAATGACGTCACATGCTGTTTTACGATCAAATTGGTATATCGAATTGATTTGAGACATTTTAAGGTGTTTCCATTCATTTTTGCACAACATTCAAGCAAACATTTGCGAACAAAGTTTTGCTAGACAAAATGGATCGCGCCATAATAACGTTTCCATCAGCGTTTATCGCATAAGCCGTATATCCATCAAGATAAAATCCCATGAGACCGAACGCATTTCATTTGAGTCGATATTCATGAAATTCAATCGGATTTTACTGTTTCCATAAGGCATTTTTCATTCGATATCACTAAATGCGGATAAAAAGTGTGGATGGAAACATAGCTTGTGTTAAACTGAGAAAGAATATATATATATACTGTAACTAGACTTGTAGGATTTCTTCCAATAACATGCAACTAAGATCTCAAGTCTCCTTCATTTATATAGCATTTTTAATAATATATATTGTTTCAAAGCAGCTTTACAGTGATAATAGGAAATTAAAGTAACAGAGATTGTTTTGGCTTTACTTTAGTTCTTGAATAAAGTTATTGTCCAGCCAAACGTTTTTAATTGATTCACTTCCAATGCAAAGATCATTAGTTATTAATGGAGCCGCTAACACACACCGTTCTAACTGAAAACAGAAAACTTTGAATGTGTTCTGGCCATTCTTTGCACATAACAGTGTTTGCTGCTCGAGAACACTAACTTCGGTGCAAGTTTTGAAAAAAAAATTTTAAACGTAATAATCCTCGTGTAAACTTCTAAAATCTGTGAATCTGAGAAAACGGTGACGGCGTTACAAACTGACCTCACCAAATGATTGCTTCACTTCCGTTGCAAAGATCATGAGTTATTAGTTATCCTCCTGTGTGTTCCTCTCCTCAGAGACGGTGCGAGAGACGACTGCCGCACATCTGGCTCTTCTGGTGGCCAAAAACGTGGACAGTTTCCCTCATCAAGAGCGGCTCAGTGAAGGAACCATCGACGTGTGGTGGATCGTCCATGACGGGGGCATGCTGATGCTCCTGCCCTTCTTACTGCGACAGCACAAGGTTCGGCCCTGAGTGAGCTGTGCATCAGAGCGCTATCCTGCTAGTGTCACGGCTTTCATCTCTTCTGTGTGTGTGTGTGTTTGTGTGTGTGTGTGTGTGTGTGTGTGTGTGTCTCAGGTGTGGAGGAAGTGCAAGATGCGCATCTTCACCGTGGCTCAGTTAGATGATAACAGCATCCAGATGAAGAAAGACCTGCAGATGTTCCTCTATCATCTCCGTCTGAACGCTGAGGTGGAGGTGGTGGAGATGGTGAGCAGATTCCAGGGTTTCCCATACGGTCATTTATTTGTGGCGGCTATAATAAGACACAATATACATACAATATCAGCACTGACCGCCACACATTGATTTTATTTTTATTTTTTTACTAAGCCTATTTAAAATCAGAGCAGAGCGCCATAGTGCATTCGTGCAGCACTACATCTCGCTCGTCCCTCTCTCTCTCTCTCACTCACCGTACCTTTCCCGCTCTCTCTCCCTCACCCATACCCCTCTCTCTCTCTCTCTCTCTCTCTCTCTCTCTCTCTCTCTCTCTCTCTCTCTCTCTCTCTCTCTCTCTCTCTCTCTCTCTCTCTCTCTCTCTCTCTCTCTCTCTCTCTCTCTCTCTCACACACACTCACCGTACCTCTCGCGTTCTCTCTCCCTTATGGAACACCGCTGCACAAATCTGTCTAACACAGCGCTGTCAATGTTGGAGACCCAGCTCCGCATTGAAAAAAGCCAGCATGGAAGGAGCCTAGCTAATAAGGAGAGCTGAGTTATTGTTAGAATACAGCTGGATTTTCGAGGTTAGCACGCTGCATATACAGTAGCTGGTAGTCAATATCGATGCACGCCACGCCCCCGATATATGAATAGAATGTTTGATTTTTTTGTGTTGTACTTTATTATAACTATTCCAAATATGTATTATTGCTACATAATATTGGATTATCTTATTATTATAAGTAGTTATCATTTATTTGATATATGAATACAATATTTTAGTTTGTGTTCTTATTACAATTATTTATTATGTTGCATAATATGGAAGTTATTTATATTTATTTTATATTAATATTGTGTTTTAATTTTTGTGTTAAATTATATTATTGCTACATAATATTGAGTTATCTTTTAATTTTGTTGTTATTATTACTATTGTTATTAATATTATTAATCTAAGATTTTAATATAATGTTGTATTTTTTGTTATATGTATTTATAATATAATTATTATAATTATGTATTATTGCTGCCTAATCTTTAATTATCTTGCTAAAATATTAGTTACCAATTCTAACATAAAATGTATTTTTCATTTTTTAAAGGTGCCGTGTGTAACATTTTGGACTATTTATTAACATAAATGCAATATGACATCCATAACTATGTGTTCAGTTGTGCATAAAGAACTTACTTAATAAACCGTAATGTTTTTATTACCTTAGAATTAGGCATTTATATCTACATAAGCGCGGGAATCCCCTTCTATGAAGGCCGCCATATTATGACGTCATATTTCTACCGTAGCCGACAGCGAACGAACAGCGTTACAGAGCGCGTTTCGTCACTACATTGAAAGAGAAGCCGCAGAAAGCTAGAATAAGCTAGTCATAAACACCGTGAGTGTTTTCCCTTGTCAGTGGTGTAAATATGTAGTTGGATTGTTTCATGTAACTTAATTCTTCACCCTCGCTGTGTTATGGGTTTGCTATGTGGGGATAAATGTGCTGGTTACGTTCGTGAGACAGCTGATTAGTAGGCTACTCTTGTCATTGACCGGGAAACAGTTACAGGAATCACCAACCCGTCGATCTTGGAAGCATTTTAAGTCGATCGAGTTTCCAAAATCAGAGAAAAAAGCCTATTGTGTGTAATAAGTGGTGTCTATTGGGATGCGGAGGCACGCGTGCTGTTATTACAATCACATCATTTTTGCCGCACGCACCTTTGGGCTCATGCGGACGCGTCGAGTATAAACAAAGCTTTAACCAGCTCAGCCACAGTAACAGCTCATATTAGCCAGCTAAACTTTTACTACCCTGTTAGAAAAAATCTATAGTTGCATAGTTTCATGTGGTTCTACTCCCTCGCTGTATTATGGGTTTGCTATGTGGGGAGAATGTGCTGGTTACGTTCGTGAGACAATCAGCTGATTACTATTATTTACAACAACTGTGATGAGATCTGTCGTGTCGACAGCTCAGACCAATATTATTATATTATGTATTAAGACCCTTGATCCTCACCTGACTATGGCTTTGTAAACTTTATCCATGATGTGGTTTATAATGGACTGTGGTACTCCATGTTAGCTGTGGCTTGTTTTACTCTGGCTCACTACGATAGGGTGACCAACTGTCCTGTTTTCCCAGGACATGTCCTGTTTTCATATAACAATATAACAAATTTCTATCCATACAGAGGAGGCATAACCTACTTTAAATGTATTGAAATGAATAAGGTTTCTTTGAGTAAACTTTGAGTATCATTTGAGTAGGCCTATCTGTTTTCCGGGCCGAGTGTCCTGTTTTTTCAGGACAAAATATGGTCACCCTACACTACGACGATGTTTGTCCCGTTTTAGCCACCGTAGCTTCTTCGAAAGGGAGGGGTGAGCAGTGGGCTGAGCCCTTAGTGTAAACTCGCAAACTAACCGCTAGATGTCGCCAAAAAGCTACACACTGCACCTTTAAATATTAGTATGTTAATAATAAACATATTTATTATTCAATAGTAATAATTCTGTCATAATTTATTATGACTTTAATTTTTACAGGAAGCGTTTTGAGTGTAGTGTGTGTTTGATCATGTTGAGGTGTCTCATGCATCTCCACTGCTGTAACTGAGGCTGTGGTGTGTGTTTCTCAGCATGACAGTGATATCTCAGCGTTCACCTACGAGAAGACTCTGGTGATGGAGCAGCGCTCACAGATGCTGAAGCAGATGCAGCTGTCGAGGACTGAGCGCGAGCGAGAGGTGAGCTTTCACTCCATAACAGCATCAATCATAATCATATATTCATTATTACTACATCAGTGAATCTTGCTATATTCTTTATTACTACATCAGTGAATCTTGCTATATTCATTATTACTACATCAGTGAATTTTGCTATATTCATTATTACTACATCAGTGAATCTTGCCAAAACTATCAAGAAATGTCAAAATATGTACATATTTCACTCTAAAATCAAAAGAAAACATAAGATAATATATATTGCATAAAGTCATTTGTTTTTTTAAAAAAAAGTTTGTGTGTGTGTGTGTGTGTGTAATATATATATAATATTTTATATATATATATAATATAATATTATATTATATATATATATATATATATATATATATATATAATATTTTTTATATATATATTAAATTAAGCACATTTGTAAGTATACAGTATATCATGTTAGTATTTTATTATTAACCTAAATTTATAATACTACCTCAATAATTTATGCTGATTTCAATTGGACAGGATATTATTTTTATTACAGTAATAACAACTGTTGTGAAAGTAATGCAAAAAAATATTAATTGCCCTAAAAATAGGCAAAATATGGTTTCTTGTTTTTCATTTTTCGTTGACATTTCTTCATGAGATTTAAGAAAGCATCTGAATACTGTGAATAACGTATAAGGACTGAGGATCGTGGCTATGGCACATGATTACAGTTGTGTGACGTGTGGTCCTCTTTCATTTCTGCTGCTCTCGGGGAAACGCACGTCAGATTCAGAGCATCACGGATGAATCTCGTAGCTCTATTCGGAGGAAGAACCACAGCGGAGCTCACGGCTCAGGCCTCAATAACCAGAACAGCCAACTAGATGAGGAGAAACAAGAGGAGGTAGAGAACTCAAGACCACGTCCCGGAGGAAACGCTTACAAGTGCAGAGCCAGAAGACTTGATTTACACTGGTTATGTGTGCATAGCATTAGCATTAGCATTGGCTCTGTAGCTGTAACCGTGTGCTCCTCCCTTCAGAAACCTCTTCCCAGCATGCATGTGTCCGTGACGTCATGCACGAGCATCTGTGACCCCGCGTGATCGTCAATGACCCTCTTTCCTTTCATACCCTCGCGTTTCTCTGTATGTAGCGTAAACTGTAAATAAATATATGAAGAATGAATGAAAAAGGGTTTATATCGCATGTTAGCAGTCTGCATATTACAGACTAATGTAGTTGCATGTATGCAGTGCACAAACTAAAACATTAATCTGATATGCTTTTCTTCTGAATATAGATCTCATAATGTTCAGAGAAATGTTTAATAATGTATCGTTGTAAACTTTTGTTTTGTTCACTTTAATGCATCTGAAAAACATATTTTTTTGGTCATCTCAGGATTTTTTTTTTTTTTTTTTTGGAGACAATTTTTTTTTTGTAGTAGTATTAGTTAATATATTTATTTAATGTGTGATTGTGATGACGCCACAGGCACAGCTGATCCACGACAGAAACACAGCGTCTCACGCGGCGTTAAACGACAAGGCCGACGCGACGCCGGAGCGAGTCCACATGACCTGGACCAAAGAGAAGTTCTTCACCGAACGCAACCGCAACCGAGAGCACAACGCTAACATGGCCGTGCGCGACCTCTTCAACATGAAACCGTAAGTCACCAGCGCCGCTGAGAACACGTGCACAGCTCCAACACTGCATCACTGTAACCTGTGTCTCACACTTCACATGCTCAGGTCAAAGATGCATGAGCAAACAAAAGCCCAGAGGCTTCTGGGTATTTAAAGGACACAGTCTGCATGGTGTGTTGTGTGTGTGTGTGTGAGACGTCATGATCACAGTGTGTCATCATGTGTGACGGTCACGCTTTCATCATTTGTATGTGTCTCTGTCTCTTCATAGATTCATATCTCGAAGACAGATTATTGACATGTTTTTCATTTTATATAATAATTATATTCCTCTCAGTGACGTCCTCTCGAATGGTTACTAATGAATCTCATAAAAACATCATGATTCACAAATTCAAAAGATAAAGTGTTATTTTTTTGCATAAAGAAAACAATGATAATTTTAGGACCGTTAAGGTTTTTTTTTGCATTGTGATATTATTGTCGTGACATTTAATATGACCTTTAGATGCTTTTTCTAATAAAAGCGCTCCTAAATATTTGTATCATCATTACTATAATTACACTTATTTAACTATTTATTTTTTAGTTTATTCGTCATGAATCTTACTTTTTTTTTATTATCTTTATTTGATCTATTTTTGATAATTTCCTATTTTTTTTATTTCCCTTTTTTTTAAAAGGTGCTCTATGTAACTTTTAGCGGCCTCTAGCGGTGATGTTTCAGATTGCAACCAATTTTTACAAGAGCGCTCGTGCTCGAACTCATAGACAATACCGTCTATTACGCAAATATCTCGGCGAATACTAGACGGATTCGGGGGAGCACCGAGCTCGTTGGGACCATCTAGTCGAGCTGAAAAGATCCATATAAGTTCCATAGTTTTTGGTGGTGTTTTCGCGGAGATATTAGCAGAATACCATCGGGCGCACTGCAAAATTGGAAGAATATATCTGAATATATCAGAAGATATCGCTCGTATCTCTGGAACGCAAAGACCCAGATAGCTCAAATTCGGGGGAGGAGGTCCCAGGGGGACCCTTGCACGAACGCTAAGTGGGCGGGGCTCAGGGATGCCCCGTACCGGATCGCCGTTCGCTGGGACCCCCGATTTCGAACGGCTATAACTCGGGGAGCCGGGCGAGTTGGACCTCGGGGGTGGGCTCGTTCGAAAGGCCCCGTCCAGCACTACGAACGATTAGAGTCTTGGGAATATTGATCAAAGATTGACCGAGATATAAGCCGAAAATGTGCGCCTTTAACCGGACGTAACTCCCTGACCGTCTACAATAGACTGTATATAAGGAGAGAGGGTCGGGAGCGTGCATGCACGTCACATACGATGGATTTCGCGGTAAATCCGACCCGGAGACTTCACATAGAAATAGGAATACTGGCCTTCAGAGGTAATAGCAAAACTCGACAAGTGGATCATTGTAATGTGTGATTACAACCCCTTCACACACAGCAATAAAAAAAGGATTCATTTTAGTAGAAAAGTTACATTTGCACCTTTAAATATTACGTCAAGGTTAAACTCTATGCAGAACATATTTTTTGTCTAGATCCACATTTTCCTGTTATGTATTTGAGAATCATGATCTCAAAAAAAGGAAAACAAGAACAAACTAGCCGAAGAAATGTAATGTACTGAAGTGTTGATGTGTGAGTGTGTGTGTGACGCGTCTAAGCCTGTCTCTGTTGTTCTGTCCTGTTTTCCTCTTTCTAGCGAATGGGAGAGTCTGTAAGTCACACTTCTCTGTTCTGTAGCTGTGTCTGTCTTCATGTTTGAGCTGTCCCGTCTCACACCCTGCCGCACGCATATGTGTGTGTATGTGAGCTTCGGCATGTGTGTGTTTACATCCCAGCATTCCCTCTGTCCATCAGTGCTTGAGACATGCAGAAGCATGAGGGATCTCAACAAGAAAACTTGTGCTTCTTCTTCACCTGTGTGCCTCAGATCATCTTTATTTACATTTAATATTAATACATATACATATTAATAATAATAAAATATAAATAATGCAAGTAATAATAATAATTATTGTATTTTATATATATTTATTTATTTATTTAGTGAATTTTGTGGTATATTTACTACAGTTAATGGAGTGGCATCATTATTAATATTTGCATTATTTATATTTTTATATACAGTAAAAAAATATTGTATATTCATTGTGGTATATTTGCTGCAGTTAATAGAGTGGCATTATTATTATTATTATTTGCTTTATTTATATTTTTATATACAGGAAATGTATTTATATAGAAGTTCATACTGGCACTAGGTGGCGCTGAGGAGCACAAGATTTTCCACTGTATTTGTGATTTCATAATTCAGGCTTTATTAAAGGCATGTGCCTATGCTGTGCATGTCAAATCTTGATATTGTGCACACTAACCTCAAACCGCCTTTATTATATCACTAATATATAATATAAATGATGCTTGAATTACAGTGCATATGTATTTATCGTGCCATATTAAAGAGCTTTGCTAAGCTTTCATAGCACACACTGCACAGCTGCTTAAACAATGATCTCTGTTATACAGTTTAGCTTCATTATATACACATATTATGAGAACATTGATCAATCAGGATCAAATATTGCTCTATGATAATAGATACATTTGCATTTGACTATAGATGTCACTGTCTACTGAGTCAGTATATAGTAAATGTAGACTGAACATGAATACATGTCCGCTTGTTTTGTCCCTGTACTTGGATGTTGGCATGAATTTGAGTCTGTATTAACATGATTGAGTCACACGGTCTGACTTGTGTTTTCTGTCCGTCATCACATGACTGTGACACAGGGACCAGTCGAACGTGCGCTGCATGCACACCGCTGTCAAACTGAACGAGGTGGTGGTCAACAAGTCTCAGGGAGCACATCTGGTCCTCCTCAACATGCCTGGCCCACCGAGGAACCGGGGCGGCGATGAAAACTGTATCCTCGTGCACACTACACCTCAAAACTCATATTAACACACGCATTTCAAACATTTACATCAAACTACACCTCAAAACTCACATTTACACATGCATTTCAAACATTTACATCAAACTACACCTCAAAACTCACATTCACACACGCATTTCAAACATTTACATCAAACTACACCTCAAAACTCACATTTACACACGCATATCAAACATTTACATCAAACTACACCTCAAAACTCACATTTACACACGCATTTCAAACATTTACATCAAACTACACCTCAAAACTCACATTTACACACGCATTTTCAAACATTTACATCAAACTACACTCAAAACTCACATTCACACACGCATTTCAAACATTTACATCAAACTACACCTCAAAACTCACATTACACACGCATTTCAAACATTTACATCAAACTACACTTCAAAACTCACATTTACACACGCATATCAAACATTTACATCAACTACACCTCAAAACTCACATTACACAGCATATCAAACATTTACATCAAACTACACCTCAAAACTCACATTTACACACGCATTTCAAACATTTACATCAAACTACACCTCAAAACTCATATTCACACACACATATCAAACATTTACATCAAACTACACCTCAAAACTCACATTACACACGCATTTCAAACATTTACATCAAACTACACCTCAAAACTCACATTTACACACGCATATCAAACATTTACATCAAAACTTACACTCAAAACTCACATTTACACATGCATAATCAAACATTTTACATCAAACTACACCTCAAACTCACATTCACACAGCATTTCAAAATTTACATCAAAACTACACCTCAAAACTAATTTACACACGCTTTCAAACATTACTTCAAACTACACCTCAAACTCCATTTACAATGCTATCAAACATTTACATCAAACTACACCTCAAACTCACATTCACACACGCATATCAAACATTTACATCAAACTACACCTCAAAATCACATTTACACAGCATTTCAAACATTTACATCAAATCACTCAAAACTCCATTACACAAGCATTTCAAAATTTACATCAAACTAAACCTCAAAACTCAATTTACAAAGCATTTCAAACATTTACATCAAACTACACCTCAAAAACTCACATTCAACACAGCATTTCAAACATTTACATCAAACACTACACCTCAAAACTCACATTCACACACGCATATCAAACATTTACATCAAACTACACCTCAAAACTCACATATTACACACGCATTTCAAACATTTACATCAAACTACACCTCAAAACTTCACATTCACACAGCATTTCAAACATTTACATCAAATACACCTCAAAATACATTTAACACGCATTTCAAACATTTACATCAACTACACTCAAACTCACATTCATCCACGCATATCAAACATTTACATCAAACTACACCTCAAAACTCACATTCATACACGCATATCAAACATTTAATTAGAAAGCTTTTTGTTAAAGGTATAGTTCACCCAAAAATAAATATTCTGTCATCAATTACTCACTCGCAAGTTACCGGTCCCCAGTGACTCCTATAATATTAACAAATGTATACTGGGGACCAGAAACTGTCTGGTTACCAACATTCTTCAAAATATCTTCTTTTGTGTATAACAGAACAAAGAAAATGAACGGTGAGTAAATGATGACAGAATTTTTATTTTTAGGTGAGCTATCCCTTTAAATGAAATAATAATGATTAAATGGAAAACTAAATGAAAATTAGAAATGTTGCATTGAACTGAAGCACTAAAATTACTAACACGAAATAAGAACTATAACTGAAATAAAAATTTAAAATTTAATTTAAAAGAATAAAAATGACAAAAGCACATTGCAAAATTACTAAACATTTAACTAAAATTAAAATGAAAAGTATAAATAAATACATATAAAATAGTATAGTATATAAATGATACTAAAACAACACTGATTCAGAATTTATTTTATGTCCATTTATTAATATAATAGAAATAGTTATATTATAGTTCTTTAAATTCTATGTGATTATGCCAACTACAAATGGCCTAAAACAAATGAACTTCTATAACTTATATATATATATATATATATATATATACTTGTATATATATATTAGTATATATTACTATATCTGGAGAAAGGGTTTTCTTATTTTTTATTATTTTATTGTAACTCATATTGATTATTATTATCCAAAATGTAAGTATTTATTGAACATTACAGTTTTATAAAAACAATAAGCCTCTTAAAAGAACACTTCGACTTTTTGGGACTTTAGCTTATTCACCGTATCCCCCAGAGTTAGATAAGTCCATCGTCTCCGTGCGTGCTGTAAGTCTGTTTGACGCACCCACCGCTAGCCTAGCTTAGCACAAAGACTGGATGTAAATGGATACAGCTAGCATACTAATCCCAGAATAACAAAATAACGCCAACATTTTCCTATTTACATGTTGTGATTTGTATAGTCACAGTGTGTACAAATAACAAGGTAATATGAGACACAGCCACTATTTAAACGTTTAAATACTGGGAACTATTTTCTCAGAAGGTGAAGCACTGCTACTTGGGCGGAGTGATAACCGCAGCACCCGAAGCGCCGTTCTGTCAACAAAACCAACGTGACGTGACTTTGAGGAATTGTCAGAGGATTTTATTTGGTATCAAACGAAGATCCAGAACCATATCGTTTTTAGGGGATACATGAAGCCCGGTAACAACTGTAATAGTAGTGCGCACCCTATTCATGTAATAGTGTCACTAAGGTTACATTACATCTAGCTAATGACACTGTAACATTAGGCTAGTCATCTAAAAACATAACGGAACACTTACCGCGGCCGCAGGCGATCCACTTTGTCCTGAATTTACTATCGATGGGATAACAGTATCCTTCAGCACACGTTTCATGGTCCGTGTGGCAAATTGCATTTTTTTAAAATAGTCGTCCTCAGTGAAATGTTCTGAGCAAACAAAATAGTCCTTGATGATGTCTACAGGTGTGTTTGGATCGATATCCAGAGCAAGTAGTCATTGATTCATCAGATCAGCGTTTTTGATTGGAATTCTATGAAACATCATGGTATTACCTGGTCTCCCCTGTTTATTGTCGCAGCTCTTCACAATACAGCGAACACCCATGATTATAAACTTTGCATTTATTATTAATTGGTGACTCTATTACTCCAACTCTGAGCGAACTCTCTGCTCCTCAGCACGGCGCGTCTCTGGTGCTGCGGTTATCACTCCGCCCAAGTAGCAGTGCTTCGCCTTCTGAGAAAATAGTTCCCAGTATTTAAACGTTTACAAAGTGGCTGTGTCTCATATTACCTTGTTATTTGTACACACTGTGACTATACAAATCACAACATGTAAATAGGAAAATGTTGGCATTATTTTGTCACTTATTGGGAGCAGTATGCTAGCTGTATCCATTTACATCCAGTCTTTGTGCTAAGCTAGGCTAGCGGGGGTGCGTCAAACAGACTTACAGCACGCACGGAGATGATGGACTTATCTAACTCTGGGGGATACGGTGAATAAGCTAAAGTCCCAAAAAGTCGAAGTGTTCCTTTAAGACTCTACATTAGTAAGATTCCTCCATTTACTGCAGTAGCACCTCATTGCAGTAAACGAGATCGGGGGGCGGAGTCGGATCCAGATTAAGGGTGGGTTGGGTAGGTTTAGGGGTGGGTTTAGGGATAAGGGTGGAGCTGGGTAGGTTTAGGGTGGGTTTAGGGATAAGGGGTGGAGCTGGGTAGGTTTAGGTATGTAAGGTGGGAGGAGTCGGATCTAGATCCGACTCCTCCCCGTGGATTTCATGTTCTGCAGTGAGGACCATCTCGTTTACTGGGGGATAATCACTGTAATGCACGACCTTCAGAAGATTATTGCTTCAGAAATCTCTGTTATTACACAGACATCTTAGCAGAAGCATAATGTGGAGTGTTAGCATGGAAACCGTGTGTTTGTCCTTGACCGATGCGCCTCAGACATGGAGTTTATGGAGGTTATGATGGAGGGTCTCAACCGGGTCCTGTTGGTGCGCGGCGGTGGCCGAGAGGTCATCACCATATATTCATAAAGTGGGCAGTGGCTCCACCGGCAGGAATTCTGTTTATTATTTTTTCCAGAGCAAAGCGGGGCGTCCTGAAAAGCAGCATCACGTCCAGCTGCGTTCATCAGGAGACAGACATTACCATCTCCTGAACACACTCAACGTGAAGCACATACGAACGCGGAGAGACAATCCAAAACGACACTTTAATTTATCCTCATTTACTGTTTCCTCTTTTATTTGTTGGTTCAATGCTAGTTTTGTGTGTGTGTGTGTGTGTGTGTTGTGCATCGTTGGCCTGTGGCAGTGGTTCTCTTGGTTTGTTTTTTTAAGATGTCGAAGGTGCGTGCGAACGATCCGATGGCTTTAGTTTAGCAATGTTTGCGCTAAAGTATGAGCGTTTGGTAATGCCTGTTTAATATCGATTCCTTCATAAAGTCCATCAGCACGTCTCCATCGTGAGCCTGCATTGCTCTGTTCATTTGCGGACACTAGCTACCATTCAAATTGTCGCTCGATACCCAAAATAACCTGTATCTTCAGAGAGAAAGCGGTGACGCGTTTCCCTGTGGCGTCTGGCTAATCCGCATTCATGATGAGAAACTGTCCTGATATCAAGGACATGTTTGAGTTTTACACATTAGCTAATGTTCTCGCGGGCGATAGTGATGCAGAGCGCACATGCTGAATGTGTCCGATGACGTTACATGATATGAAATGTGCAATAACTTTTTTTGTTTTGTCAAGGCATCGCTGTCCGAGCGGGACATCCACTGACCAAGGCTTCTGTATTATAAATGTTGAAATGTTTCATGTGAACAGCGTTGAAGGAGAATAGCCATAACGTTTGACCGGCGCTGCTCTTATTATTGAGTGCTGAGGTTTAGTTTTGGCTCCGTTTTGGCATGAGTCTCTGAAATCAGTTTTATCGGGATGATTTCAGCTGTATTTGCACTTTTTAGTTATTTTTTTATTGTATGATAATCACAGCTGATCCGTCCAGCACAACATTTGCTGATGATCAGAACCAGCACTGCAACATCTCTTTCTCTCAGCAATAAAAATGTTTTTTTTTTATAAGCTGGAACTAAATTTAAAAAGCGTTTGTGTTGACGTTCATGAAGTATGTTGAGCTAACAAAACCGTCCAGTTAGCCTCAGCTATAGCAATCTACTGTATTCTCTTCCGCAACAGGCTTGACGGTGAAGTGTGTTATTTCTGAGTGACACAAATGAGCTGGACAGAGATATTGGCTCGACCAATGGAGTGCTATTGGGGGCGGGGCTATCTGTTTTTGACCAATAGCAGATGGGAGGAGTATTTGACACTTGCTTGAAGACAGTCATTTTTTATTTTTGTTTTAGAAGTTACACACTTCACCTTTACAAGGTTTAGGAATGATTGTGTTTAGACTCGGACAAATCACAGAGCAGTTTTACCCAGATTTACAACATTTTATTTGTCCTGTTCTTTTCGTTCTTATACACTGTGTTCTTACCAGGCGTGAGGCGCCTCATTGGTCCAAAATCACTGCATATTAAACAGCATATGTGTC
>CM070840.1:4352661-4375161 GCA_036326025.1 Chrosomus eos
TTGTGATCTTTTTCTAAAGGAAATGTCCACCTTGCAGTTCAGCAATATTCTGAATTATCAGTAGAAATATAAAAAATAATAGCAACATTTTACAGTAAGATTCATTAGATAACATTATGTATTTACTAACATGAACTAACAACTAGCAATACATTTAATACAGTGTTTATTAATCTTTGTTAATATTAGTTAATAAAAAATCCAGCTGTCCATGTTAGTTCACAGTGCATTAACTAATTTTAACTAATACAACCTTTGATTTTAGTATTAGTAAATGTTGAAAATTAATATTAACATGAATAAACGCTGTAAAAGTATTGTTCATTCTTAGTTCATGTTAACTAATGTAACTAATGTTTCCAAAATAATATAATTAACCAAGGAGAGTGTGTGGTGTGTTATTCTGTATACAGAATGATATATATTCCTCTCCCAGTGTGTGTGTTGTGTGTGTGTGATCACACTTCACATGTACGTCACATGATCCACAACACACAGACACGAGCGTCTGATGAAATCATCATCAATATAACTTACTGAAGACGTTTGACAACCTAATACTAGTACACAGTCTAATACTGCATCATCTAAACGGTCTCCCTCACTGTTTATACGCATTTATATTCTTTCAATTAATGCAGTTTTCATTTACAATAGAACATTCACCTAATATTTTAGAACTCAAATTTTGAACTCTTCTGATGAGGTGATCATAAAGGTCGTATAGGTCAAAGTACCAGTGTTTCTGAATCAGTGTCAGTCATAATCATCCTCCATAAGCAGGGTTATGAACATGCAAAAAACACCATCAGCAACAGAAACAATGCAGTTATTGACTCACTACTTATTTCCATCTGAATATTGACTCATGTTCAGACCACATCATGATGATAGAGAGGTTTGAACTTCCTATGGAAACAGTGATGCAGTGATGTGCGATGTTTAGTGATTGTGATATTTTATTCTGAAGCAGTGACATATTAATATGACACACAGTTTAACCCTTCTACTCCTGGGTCTCTCCTTATTGTCTTCTATGCCATTTATGAAATGATTTTTAAAATAACAGTGATTCATTTGCCATCTTCTCACTGGGTTATTGTGTTTGCGTTCACTGCAGTCACTGTCTCCCGCTGTGATCAAACGCGCTGTATGCATAATTACACTGCTAGGCTTTGCTTATGAATATTAAGCATTTAAAGGGATAGTTCTCTTAAAAATGTATTTCTGTCATAATTGTTCACCCTCATGTTGTCCCAATGCTGAATAAAATTATTTCTTCTGTTGAACACAAAAGAAGATATTTTGAAGAATGTTGGTAAACAGATAGGAATAAAATTATATTGAAGTAAATGCCTGCCATCAACTGTTTGATTACCAACATTCTTCAAAATATATTTGTGTGTGTCAACAGAAGAAAGAAACTCATAGCACTGGAACAACATGAGGGTTAGAAAATGTTATTTTTGGGTGAACTAACCCTTTAAGCATGCTGACGTTGCTTGGTAACCCTCTCAGCGTCCTATTACGCAACATAATTAATATTCATAAACCACGCCTTCACCGCCGTAGGATTCGCCAACTAACCCAGCGCCCACCTGCGCACCAGCCAATCAGAACGTCCTCTTTATCTAACGTCACGCTGCGTAATTAATATTCACGCACCACGCCTTCGCCATAGTAGGATCGGTGCAGTCCTCCCGTGGTGAAGGGGTTAACGGGGAGTTAACGCGCCCGCAGTGGAGCAGATGATCGCAATATTGATAGCGAGAGGTGCGGAGACGCTACAACGCTTCTCGGAGACACATTTTACAAATATTATTGGATTTCATTTGCATCGCTACTGGATCGTGACGCGGCAGTGATGCGTTCGCGTCTTTTCGGATGATACAGAGTGGACCCGACGCGTCGCGCAGATATCGAAGCGGATACAAATCCATTTGTGAATATAATATTATATCATCATTGCGTATATTCAGACTAGGGAGCGTTTACAAATGTGCAGACGCGGGTCTCAGAGCGCAGGAGGAGGATGATGAGGATTATTTTGAGGAAGATGAATCCATCTCACCTTTTTCATTTGAATGAATAGTTATTGATTACTCTAGTTTACAGCAGATTTGATACAGGGCGGAGGAGCCCGAAGGCGCAATGGTCATAGTTGATGGATGCACTCTGCTCAGGCTCGAACCTGCACCCGCCGGGTCTCCCGCCTCAGGTGTGTGAGCATCACTCACTCATCCGTCCGTCATGTTGCCCGGGGTGGGTGTGTTCGGCACCAGTCTGACGGCCCGGGTCATCATCCCTCTGCTGAAGAACGAGGGCTTCTCGGTGAAGGCGTTGTGGGGTCGCACGCAGGAGGAGGCGGAGGAGCTCGCGCGCGACATGGACGTGCCCTTCTACACTAACCGGATCGATGACGTGCTTCTGCATCCGGATGTGGATCTGGTGTGCATTAACCTTCCGCCACCGCTCACGAGACAGATCGCCGTCAAGACACTGGGTGAGGGACACTCAGATGATGGAAGCTTTGTTTTGTGTAAAAAAAAAAAAAAAAAATCTGGGTTTAGCCTATATCTTACATTTCAGAGATTTTTTCTGTCAGGACCACTATCGTCAAATACGATTGGCAATTGCATACAGTTTGGATTGGCGGTATGGTTCTGTTCTGGGCAGAAATAACCCCCCTTAGGGTAAACAGAACAGAACCAACATGAATGTATTGCAGATATCATTAATTCAAGATTTTAAACTACAACATAATTCGAGAATTTATTCTGATTCAAGGGGAATCAGATGTCTAATCCTGACTGGGAGAGAGGTGGAGCTGGGGAGGGAGGAGGGTTTATCTCCTGAGAAAAGTGTTAGCTGCTGATAATACTGAAGGAGCTTATATATGTATACAGTGATAGGCGATGTGTTCCTAGACGTGTATGAGAGTCACTGATGCGATCTTGACTAACGTGGCCTACCAGAACTGACACTACGCTAATATGTAAACTCAGAATTCCAAGAAACGTAAAATAATTCTGAAAAATGTAAAAATTATGAGATGTAAACTCAGAATTCTGGGAAACGTCAACAATTGCAAGATGTAAACTCAGAATTCTGAGAAACGTCAAAATTGCGCCAAACGTCAAAAATTACAAGATGTAAACTTAGTATTTTGAGAAACGTAAAAAATTATGAGATGTAAAGTCAGAATTTTGGGAAACGTCAACAATTGCGAGATGTAAAGTCAGAATACAGAAACGTCAAAATTGCGGCAAACGTCAAAAATTACGCGATGTAAACTCAGAATTCTGAGAAACGTTAAAAGTTGCGAGATGTAAAGTCAGAATTCTGAGAAACGTTAAAAATTACGAGATGTAAAGTCAGAATACAGAGAAACGTCAAAATTGCGGCAAACGTCAAAAATTACGAGATGTAAACTCAGAATCTGGGAAACGTTAAAAATTACGGGGATGTTAAAGTCAGGGTATAACAGATAGAAACGTCAAAATTGCGGCAAACGTCAAAAATTACGAGATGTAAACTCAGAATTCTGGGAAACGTCAAAATTGCCACATATACATTCGCAATTGTGTGAAAGAGGTCTAAATGTTGTGAGATAAAAGTTGCAATAATCTTTGTATTCTCTGGGGAAGAAAGCTGTCCTTTAGATTTATAGATGTTTTGGTGATGTTTTACTGTAATCTTCACAGCTTGTGAAATACCACTGTATCTAATACGCTTCATGCGGATGAGTTGCTCAATGTTCCTCTGATGGTTCTCATGAAGGAGTGCGCGTGTTAGATCATGTTTCTGTCAGCTCAGGTGTGGCTGTAATATATGACTACTTCAGAAAACACAAAACTGACTTGCATCACCGACCATTGCATCAGATTTGTGTTTTCTGGTCAGTGAAGCTCGTTGAGAAACAGTGTTTGTGCAGCCGACTGAAGGCCAGTTTATATCCAAAAGTTTTATTCGCATAAAGACTGAACCATCGCTTTATTACAGTCTCACGATACTCACATTCAGTGTAAAAAGACCTTAAGGAAGTTTGTTTTCATGGGTTCATCATTTTATGAACTATTTCGCAAATGGACATATTAAAAAAAATCTCTTAGATGCTCACTAGAGACAGAGTTTCTCCACATTCATTTATTTTGATATCTCTACCACTCTCAGAAAAAAAGGTACAAAAGCTGTCACTGTGGCTGTACCTTTTCAAAAGCTACACCTTTGTACCTAAAGAGTGCATATTGGTCCCTCAAAGGTAAACTGGACGATGACTAGTGACTCAATTGTGTTTTATTCTCAGAAGAGACGAAGTTAATGCTCAGGATTTGGGTTTTCTGTGACGTCTCCTGAGCTTTGACAGAACAGTAATATCGTCCTCTGAGGAAGTGATTCACGTGTTCATGATCTCCCAGAGGTCAGAGCGAGTGTGTTCGTATCTTCAGAGCATCTCAGGCGTGTGTTTTGCTTCAGGAGTGTGTAGTTTAGACTGACGTTTGCAGGTGTCCGATAACAGTCAGAAATAACCTGAGGAATTATTCATCTCTGAGGACCATGACCCAGAAATAACCTCGGGAACATCAACAGATTGGATTATTATCCGCGCTCACTCTTTTGGCGTCTTTCCATGTTGAAATCCATATTTTTAGCACTACAAAATCAGTATTATATTTAGATTATAGTGTTGTGTGGTTGCTAGTTGCCTTAAAGGGTCACTTCACCCATTTGCATTAAGGTTTGTATTGTTAGAAACCCAGTCATATATTATAATGATGGTGGAATTTTGCTTGTTTTTTTCTGAGATGGGAGAAAAAAGGATTTAAGTGTTTTACTTCCGTCCTATCGTGACGTAAATATCGTCATTTTGCGTCACGATAGGACGGAAGATAAATTTCATTGCATATTAAGAAAACTACAGCCTTTAGCTCATTATTATTCAAGGGCGTGGGACCCACTCACCCCACCGGCCTATTACAGATCAGTGGGTGGGACTAAACCTGAAGAAACTAAACTATTAATCCGCCATCTTGCTTGGAAGACAGCAAGCTAAGCTAACAAGCGCTCAAGGAGTTAGATTTACCATAATGGCTGAATTTACGACACACGATATGGAAGAAGAAGGATTTTGAAAATCTTTTGCTCGAAACTGATGTTCGTGGCTATTTATACGAGCCACAATATAGCGAAGAGCAGCTGAGGCTGATGGAGGAACAAGAGGCGGCGGCGTCGGCTGCGGCCGCCGCAGGAGAGCAGCCCGGCGCAGACGAGAAGCCCGGGCTTGCTCGCGCTGTAGCGAATTGGTG
Source organism: Chrosomus eos (assembly GCA_036326025.1). NCBI lineage: Eukaryota > Metazoa > Chordata > Actinopteri > Cypriniformes > Leuciscidae > Chrosomus > Chrosomus eos. The sequence goes on from CM070840.1 coordinate 4,357,968, forward strand.
GTGCTCGTGCTGTAAAACTGTGCGCCTATGGACACCGAGCTAGAGTCTGTCTGAGGCAGACACGGACATGGAGTGTTGTGTTGTGAACCATCCGAGTTTCGCACCGCATATGGACAGAGGCGTCCTAGATATAGCTATATTTCCGCATCCCGAAAATTAACCGGAAACGACAGCCGAAGCCAGCAGGGAGAAATGGACGCCTGACTGTAAAGTAAGTCTTTTACATGTATATATGATTAATCTTGTCAAATATAATCAATATCTTAAAGCATTGTCACGTTATGATTCCCGTTTAAAACGTAACGTCAACAGTGAACTGTTTGTGCAGTAATGCCGCGTTCTGGATTAGTGGGAGTGGCTTCTGGAGCTGTTCAAACGCGTTGCATTGTGGGAAATGTGGTTTACCAAACTAATGCGCTATAAAGTTACTTTCTGTCATAACTCGGTCAAAAAGGCACCAAATTTGAAAATTTTGACAGATTTCGAATACATATATGACCCACTTTCAATGAAGATCAAGGTTCCCAGGGGTGAAATGCTCCTTTAAATAAGCGAGTAAATGAGAGAAATTGTTGCTGTTTCCTCTTACCAATAGCAGTGTTGTCATACTTGCCAGGTCATGTGACCTCAGCTGTTCCTCAGGTTAGTCACATTCACATCATGGAAACTCTAGCTGTGATTTACCATGATAAGACACTCATAATATGAAGATTGTTTATCTATAGAGTTCATTACGATCATAAAATCACGTCACTCGCTGACATTGAACATGTTTACCTTGTGTTTTTAAAAGACAGGGTTTTTCTGGCCTGTTGTGTTGTAGGATTAGTTAGCACTTAAAGTTTACCCTGGTTAAGTTGAGAAATGTGTCAATAAAGGAGGTAAAAGAGCATTGTGGGTATTCAGCTCTGAGTAAACATGTACTTTAGGGCAAATATTTGAGTTGTGCTTGTGTCAATGTGTTCCAGCTAATCCGTTTAAGAAGATGATTGATTTTTCTCCTCTTTATCTCATTAAGATTATGTTAAAGCAAGGACAGAGGATCTGGCTCACACATGAGTCTGTGTAAAACCTAGTGAACTGGCTAGGGAACATTATAGACACTTTCCAGGTTGTTCTGATGGATAATCGACATCTTTCTCGTTTCTTCCGTCTCTTGATGATCAGAAGCTTTAACAGAAGCGGCACTAAGCGGTTATTGCTAATTTTGAAAGTATTTAGAAACCTCACTTCCTCTTTTGAAGGTGTGTGGGTGTGTGTGTGGGTGTGTGTGTGTGTGTGTGTGTGTGTGTGTGTGTGTGTGTGTGTGTGTGTGTGTGTGTGTGTGTGTGTGTGTGTGTGTGTGTGTGGACGGGGTTCTGCGTGTGTGTGTGTGTGTGTGTGTGTGTGTGTGTGTGACGGGGTTCTGCGTGTGTGTGTGTGTGTGTGACGGGGTTCTGCGTGTGTGTGTGTGTGTGTGTGTGTGTGTGTGTGTGTGTGTGTGTGTGTGACGGGGTTCTGCGTGTGTGTGTGTGTGTGTGTGTGTGTGTGTGTGTGTGTGTGTGTGTGTGTGTGTGTGTGTGTGTGTGTGTGTGTGTGTGACGGGGTTCTGCGTGTGTGTGCGTGTGTGTGTGTGTGTGTGTGTGTGTGTGTGTGTGTGTGTGTGTGTGTGTGTGTGTGTGTAAGATCAGATGCAGTGAGATTGGACGTATAGGGACAGAAATGCTTGTAAAGTCACTCAACAGCTTGAATGAAGAACATGTGATGAACGTGTTCTTATTACAGAGTTCGAGACTTCAGGGGAATTCTGGGAAGATTTGACATTTTTCTGAAGCCATTTATTCCTAGTCATCTTAGAGCTGCACAATCTGGGGAAAAATCTAATTGTGATTGCAAATATTTGTATTACTTTTATTAAAATAAAATAAAAAGAAGTATTTCTTAAATACTTTTTTTATTTATAGTAAATATTATAATTGTAATATTTCTTATTTTCTATAATATTTTTATTTATAAATAATAATAATAATTATTATTGCAAATAATATTAATAATATTACTATTATTGTTGCCCAATTTTGCCAAACGTTTTGTGATTATGTAACTTGATTATTATTATAAGTCAAATTTATATATAATCATGGAATTTTGAGCCAAATTGTGTATAAATAATACAAATTAATTGTATTAATATTATTTTCACTAAATAAAAATATTATACAAAACATATTGTAAATATTATAAAATATTATTATATTACAATATTACATATTATATTAAAATATTACAATTATGTTTACTATATATTTAAAAAGAAAAGATGTTTTGTAAGTTATCTAGCTGAAGGTTGTTAATGCTTTTACTGTATGTTGTCCTGTATTTTTCAACTCTAAGTTTGCAGTGGATTCAGATTTGTAATTTATGAAAAATTATTATTATACATTTTTCATGTTGGCATTTTATCAGAACTTGTGCACACGTACGTCGTCTTTAGTCTGAGGAAAAAAGAAAAAGAGTGACAGTGACCTCAGCTCGTCCTCCATTTTGGCTGTTGAATAATGTGGCAGTGCTGTCCTCAATCAGGTCCTCTTCTCCTCGGATTATGAAAGCGTGATTTGCCACTCGACTCCAGTGGAATACATTAGCATTTCCAGCGCATCTGTTCCTGCTGGCTTTACAGAAACCGACGCTCACATGATTCTCTTTATTATTTTTACGGTTATTATTTATAATCTGACATGGATGAAAATGAGGCTGTGCAGGACGTTTAACATGTTGTAGTTGTATATCTTTCTTAGTCGTGTTCTTTCGATCAGAAATGCATCTTATCAGAAAAATCCCAAAGGTTTGAAAATTAAACATGATATTGGACAACTTTTGAACACATTATGCATGTTACAAACACCCATTATAACAAATAAACACGCAGCATCATGGCAGACGTGACCGTCACTAGTTTATGTTCTGAAAGTCGAGCCAGTGAAAGTGTTGTAGAGGTGTGCTGTGGAAACTGATGGAGATCTACATGTCCTTCAGTTGTGATTCGTCCCGTCTGATGTGAGTGTGTGTGTCGGATGTCAGACTGGCTTCGGTCCACCGGCTCACACATCTTGCTCATCTGTGTGAACTGCAGGGACGGGCTAAGAATAGACGAGTTCCTGACGGTGTTTCAGTGCAGGACTAATTAGACAAAAACACACGGGATGTCAGCAGTGTGTGTGTGTGTTGTGTGTGTGTGTGTGTGTGTGTGTGTGTGTGTGTGTGTGTGTGTGTGTGTGTGTGTGTGTGTGTGTGTCTGTGTCTGTGTCTGTGTCTGTGTGTGTGTGTGTGTGTGTGTGTGTGTGTGTGTGTGTGTGTGGTGTGTGGAGCCGTTACATTTATTCCCACAAAATTAAAAAAAAAAAAAAACTTTTTTTGCAAATTCCATTTTTTTTCTTCTTTTTTTTACATTTTTCTGGATTCCATTTTTTTTTCAGTGTTAATTTTTCATTTTAATGGTTAAATTAAAATTTTAGCAATCAAAAGCATGTCTAATTAATCGTAAACTTATACGTTTAACAACTATTTAACAGTAATTTTTTTACGGCACTATAAAATTAATTTATTTTTTCCATATTTTTTTTTTTATTATGTTTTAATGGTTAAAATAGACTTTATACATATTACTAATTCATTAAAATCAATAAACTTTTAGAATTTAACAAAAATGTATTAAAAGTTTAACAAATAAAATTGTAGGCCCCTTTCATTTATTTTTATCCCCTTTTGTTTTTTTTTACATTTTCTGGATTCCGTTTTAATTATTCAAAAAGCATGTCTAAACAAATGACTTCATAAAACTTTAGCAATTTAATAATTTATTAAATCTCTTGCAATAATTGGACCCTATGAAATGTTTTATTGTTTTTATAAGTTTTTCAGAATTTATGTTTTAATACCAATTTATTATCAAAAATGGTCATAATCAAATGAAGGTGTAAAACATGAACAATTTCATTAATCTTTTAAAATGTAATCAAATAAAAATCCAGCACTTCCTTTATTTTTAGCTCCACAAAAAAGGTTTACTGTCAAAATTAAAACATGGAAGAAAAAGTGATATTCTTTAAAAAAAATACAGTTTTAATCATTCTAGTGAAGTACTGCATATTTCTGTCACAGTTTCTTCAAGTTAAACCCACTCTTATTTTGACATGTGTAGCTGTGCTATATCTGAGTGATGTTTGAGACTGAAAGCGCTGGCGTCTCCCGGACTCCCGTTCCCATGCTCCCGCTGAATAGCACACTTGTTCGGGGCGTCCCGCGGCCGACACCGTACGCTTCTGCTCCGCTATACACATGCTAATGTGTGCTGAGAGAAACGCTCGCAGTCTGTGTGAAATTCTCTTTGTTGGCTGAAATGTACTCTTTCAGTCTGCATTCCTGAGCATGTGTGTGTGTGTGGACGCAGGAGACTCTCTCTTCACACACTCGTATAAGCATGACTTAAAGGATTAGTTCACTTTTAAAAAAACTTTTGCTGATAATTTGCTCCCCCCCCATGTCATCCAAGATGTCCATGTCTTCAGTCGAAAAGAAATGAAGGTTTTTGATGAAAACATTCCAGGATTTTTCTCCATATAATGGACTTCAATGGGAGCCAAACGGTTCAAGGTCCAAATGACAGTTTCAGTGCAGCTTCAAAGGGCTTTAAACGACACCAGACGATGAATAAGGGTCTTATCTAGCCAAACCATCACTCATTTCAAAAATAAATAAAAAAGTTTAAGTTTTATAAGCACAAATGCTCGCCTTGCTCTGTTCTGTGATGCGCGTTCACGACCTTTTCAATGTAATTGCGTATTACGTGATGTCGTAATTTTGCAAGTGTTTGATTGGACAGTATAATTGTGTCGTAGCAAATGCTGGAGGATAGATGATGCTATAACATTGTATTTCAGGTGTATGATCATCAACAGAATAATATTTACCTCTGAAAACGGTATCACGTAATCTTTTATTCAGTTAAAATGTAATGTTATTCATGATTCACATATGTCTGTGTGTATGTTGTTCAGGTGGTCATACTAAAATAATTCAAAACTAATTCTGTTACTTTAAGTAAAATAAACATTCACTAAAATAAATTAAAATAAACGTAATTCATCCAAATAAAATGTAAACTTATTTATTTCAGCCATTTATTTAATCATAAATCCAGAAAAAAATTGACAATACAGAATTTCTGAAAAAAAAAAAAAAAAAAACGTTTAATAGGGCCCTATTATTGTAAAAACTTAAATAAATTATGGCGCTTTTCCACTGCATGGTACGCTCGGTTCGGTTCGGTACGGTTCGATTCGGCGCGGAACGGTTCGGTTCGGCTTCGCTTTTCCACTGCGTGGTACGACTCGGTACGGCACGGTTCGGTTCGCTAGCTCGGTTGCTTTTCCACTGCAGTTAGTACCCATTCAAAGTGGGTGGGACTGATCGTTACACTGTTTGTAGGTCCGGTGATAGCCGTGTGCGGCTAAGAGCTGAGCTAGCTGCTACTTCTTGGAACACTTTTTCATTCTGTTTTGCCCCATCCAGCTCTCGCTGGACCCGCTCCTAGGCAACCAACGAGAGGAACGTCTGCACCTCGACCACGATTCAGCCATTTCCTTTTTAAAGTGTTGATCTCTTCTTTTTTTTCAAGTAAGTAAAACACAGGTGCTACCGTGTTGGCTGTTGTCTACTGGTTATATGACTCTGTATAGCGGTCTCGTGTCGCAAATCCAATGACGCTGGTAGTGACGATTCTGTCTGTCTGACCAATCAGTGATCTGCAGTGTTTCACGTCACATTTTAGTACCGGTACGGTACGCTTGGAACCTCAACAGATCAGGTACCATTTAAAGCGCGCCGAAGCGCGCCGTACCGTACCGTACCATGCAGTGGAAAAGCACCACAATTAAACTGTAAAATAAAAATGTTTGGTTATTAAGATTTATTTAAACCATTAAAACTTTTTTTAAAAAAAAAACATTAAACATTTAAAAAAATAAAAAGCAAACAAAAATGGCAAAAAAACAACAAAATTACTAACACTAAAATGAAAACAACATTTATATATAAATGAATTCAGACTAATAATAAAAGCTGTAATAGTGTTTCAGTGACGGTAAAGTAACGCTGATGTTGACTCAATCATCTCGTCAGTGTAAAACACAGATATTGGGTAACTAACAGTCATGTTTAATGCCACTGAAAGCACAGGTTTGATGTAGAGAAGCCACATGTGATCTCACTTCCTGTGGTTAGTGTCTACATCCTGTCCTCGAGCTGGAGAAGGGTCTGCGTGTGGCGTGTGGGTGGACTCTACCTTCTCATAAGTCGTTCTGCTATCCTGGTAACATGCTGTGATGTCACAGGAAGTGAGAAACAGGAAGTGCTCAGGGTGACGCTGGTAATGTGAATGCTGTCATGTCTTCAGGCAAGAAGGTCAAACCTCACCGTCTGATAACTTCCTTTCACAGCAGCGCCTTTTATGGAAGATATTTTATTTTGCATTCAAAATATAAAATTACAAAATATTATTAGTTGTTTTGCATTAGAGTAAATGCATATTTTTAATGTTTTAAAATTGAATTGTATTAGTGGGTTCAGTAAAGAACAGATGCTTATGATTTGCATTAATATACACTCTGTCATTATCATATCTCTTTACTCCAGCATTAATCTCTCAGGCTTACATTAGATTTACTGTGAGGCTTTTGATATCACTAAATATCCCATCGTTTTTCATGATATATGCTCTTTCTTGCACTATAATAGCATAACATTACTATTTCTGCACTATGCAGTATGTACACTAGGTGCAGTATATGAATTTTGGCATGTAAATGAGGTCATGTCCGTACAAACTGAATGAAATACTACAGTGGAATTGAATATTCTCTGTATGTATTTTATTTTATCCCTGAATATTCGGATACTGCTCAATGTCCTGAAGTGCAATGGGGTGGGTGCGGGAGAGGGGGACGGGTAAGAGGGGAATTAATAATCGTATAAGTTTTCTTTCTTTTACTACAAAATGTTTTGTAAACTTTTTCAAAATAAATAAAAACACTAAATTACAAAAAAATACAGTGGAATTGAATACTATATCGATTTCAGCAGTATTCAGTTATTAAACTAATATTCCATTCCTAAAACAGCCAAACGTTTCAATTCTACGCTGATTTGTTGTTACATGACCTAATTTACATGCATTTAAATTCCATGTAAATTCCATTCCATTCCAGAAATTCTATTCCCTATTTCTACATTAAACCATTACATATTTATATATTTCTACATTAAACCATTACATATTTATATATTTCTACATTAAACCATTACATATTTATATATATTTTTCTACGTGTATGTATGCTAACTGTATTTGTCTACGTGTAACACTTATAACCAAAGCAAATTCCTCATGTGTAAAACACTACTTGGCAATAAAGTTCCCTCTGATTTTGATTTACATATTTCAGGTTTTATTCCGCATCATCTCAAAATTAAATACTGATTTATGTTGAATTGCAATTTAGTGTGAAAGTGTGTTTGCCAGTGCACAATAATGCTCACAGCAAAACTAGTATGAGTAGCACACAGTTCTAAATAAAGTCTTAATGAAATGTCACATTTGTCAAAACTTTCCAGACATGTGTAAAATATACTGTCTGGTTTTGCACCAGATATAGTTTGATTTCCCCCAAAGCGCTCCGTCACTCCTGAGAGTGTCCGTGTTGAAGACTTGACTCCTCCTGACGGATTCAGTGTGTGTGTGTCAGCAGCAGTGTGATGCTGGAACGAGAAATAAACTAAGAGAACAGAAATTGACCTGTCAATCAAATGACAGCACACTCAGGCCTCCGGCTGTGACCTTTGACCTCCGCATGCTCTGATGAAGTGTCAGTTCTGTGACCTTTGACCTCCGCATGCTCTGATGAAGTGTCAGTTCTGTGACCTTTGACCTCCGCATGCTCTGATGAAGTGTCAGTTCTGTGACCTTTGACCTCCGCATGCTCTGATGAAGTGTCAGTTCTGTGACCTTTGACCTCCGCATGCTCTGATGAAGTGTCAGTTCTGTGACCTTTGACCTTCGCATGCTCTGATGAAGTGTCAGTTCTGTGACCTTTGACCTCCGCATGCTCTGATGAAGTGTCAGTTCTGTGACCTTTGACCTCCGCATGCTCTGATGAAGTGTCAGTTCTGTGACCTTTGACCTCCGCATGCTCTGATGAAGTGTCAGTTCTGTGACCTTTGACCTCCACATGCTCTGATGAAGTGTCAGTTCTGTGACCTTTGACCTCCGCATGCTCTGATGAAGTGTCAGTTCTGTGACCTTTGACCTCCGCATGCTCTGATGAAGTGTCAGTTCTGTGACCTTTGACCTCCACATGCTCTGATGAAGTGTCAGTTCTGTGACCTTTGACCTCCGCATGCTCTGATGAAGTGTCAGTTCTGTGACCTTTGACCTCCGCATGCTCTGATGAAGTGTCAGTTCTGTGACCTTTGACCTCCACATGCTCTGATGAAGTGTCAGTTCTGTGACCTTTGACCTCCGCATGCTCTGATGAAGTGTCAGTTCTGTGACATTTGACCTCCACATGCTCTGATGAAGTGTCAGTTCTGTGACCTTTGACCTCCGCATGCTCTGATGAAGTGTCAGTTCTGTGACCTTTGACCTCCACATGCTCTGATGAAGTGTCAGTTCTGTGACCTTTGACCTCCGCATGCTCTGATGAAGTGTCAGTTCTGTGACCTTTGACCTCCGCATGCTCTGATGAAGTGTCAGTTCTGTGACCTTTGACCTCCGCATGCTCTGATGAAGTGTCAGTTCTGTGACCTTTGACCTCCGCATGCTCTGATGAAGTGTCAGTTCTGTGACCTTTGACCTCCGCATGCTCTGATGAAGTGTCAGTTCTGTGACCTTTGACCTCCGCATGCTCTGATGAAGTGTCAGTTCAGCTGCTCTATGCAAACGTTCATGCAAACCGCCGTGATAGTCAAATCCTCTACTGAGATCAACTCTATAATACAGCGAGTCTTTGAAGAACCAGCGAAACTACAAACACTTCAGCAATGACAGAGACACAGAAATATTCTGGGAATCTTTAAAATAAAATACCATTATTGTAATCACTTTCTTCAGTATTTTATTTTAAATGCTGTTTTTCATGCAGTTAACAGGGATTGAAGCTTTCCAGCTGAAGTATATCAGACTCATGCATATTCCCGTTCCTCCAGAGTCATGTGATAGATTGTGAGGAACAGAGTTAAATTTAGGTTGTTATTCACTAAAAAGCTTAAGATCAACCCAATCTCTCCTGTGCATGTTCATAAGAGTGAATCATTTAGTGAATCAATGAATCATTGCTGTGAGTCAAATCAGCTCCTGGTTAATCTGGTTCACTAAACCAGTATAAATATCCCTGTTCATAAAGAAACATTTTTTTATGGAAAATAAAGAACAGCCGATTCTTCCGAACGAGAGGTTGAGTAAAAATTGACTGAATTTTTCTTTAAAATATATAGCGTCTTTTTGCATCCCTTTATAATAATTGTAAACAAGCATATCACAAAATGCCCCATCACACACACACACACACACACACACACACACACACACACACACACACACACACACACACACACACACACACACACACACACACACACACACACACACACACACACACACACACACCACAGAATAATGTATTAAATGACACAGAAAGAACTGTTCTTTGACTGACTGGATGTTTTTGCATTTATAGTCGCATGTCTCTTTAAATTTGCAAGTGTTGTGGGTGGTTGCCATGGCAATGTTAGGCGGTTGCTAGGGTTTACTGTGTGTTCAGGCTGTTTAGTAAAAAGGATGTTTTCATTCCACACACACTTCATGGTTACGCTAGCAATAAAACCTGTTAGCATTGGCATGTCAGAGTGAATATATTAACCAGATAACACAGCCTCTTATATTTCTGCTTAAAAACTATATCAGATGTTAGACACTGGAACGCTGGAGCTGTAATTATTGTTGTCGCTTGATTAGTTTTGATGAATGAAATAAATAATGTAATGATTATTTTCCATGATTGTGCATGAGGTGCCGTTTCTCAGCAGGATCTGATAATCCAGATATTCATAACTCGTCCAGTCCTTCAGTCTGCTGTGTCATCATCATCATATTAGGATTATATCTGATTAATCGGATTAATCATACCCCTGGTAAATATGATAAAAATGGCTATAAAAAATAAATCTGCATCGTTTATCCTTTTGATCTTTCATTCAAAAAATTGGCAAAATCCTAACCTTTCATTGAAGTAAAAGATTTAAAAGTGGGGGGAAATCACATTATAAAATAAATATTTTTCTCCAAAACACGTTGGCCACAATTATTCATACCCTTTTATTAAATACCTTTTTGCAATCTCCTTTTGCCAAGATAGCTGCTCTGAGTCTTCTCATATAATGCCTGATGAGTTTGGAGAACACCTGACAAGAGATCAGAGACCATTCCTGCATACAGAGTCTCTCCAGATCCTGCAGATTCCCAGATCCATATTGGTGCTTCTCCTCTTCAGTTCAGCCCACTCATTTTCTATATGGTTCAGGTCAGGGAACTAGGACGGTCATGGCAGAAGCTTCATTTTGTGCTCCCTAACACATTTTTGTGTTGATTTTGATGTTTGTTTTGGATCGCTGTCCTGATGGAAGATTCAACCACGGCCCGTTATAAGATTTCTAGCAGAAGGCGTCAGGTTTAGATTTTTTATCTGTTGATTTTTGATAGAATCCACAATGCCATGTATCTGAATAAGAAGTCCAGGACCTCCAGCAGAAAAATAGGCCCACAACATTAAAGATCCAACGGTATATTAAAGGTTCTCTAAGCGATCCTGGGTGAAATCACTTCTTGTTGACGTTCGAACTATTGTCAAACAAAACGGAGGCTAGCTAGACCCTCCCTCCTCCTCATCCGCGCACTAAGCCCTCAAACCCTTCCTGTCGGTTATTGGCTGGAACAGTTTGTTATGTTTCGTGGAGCGGGTCGCTAGAGTTTTTTGTAGCCGTTTGTGGAGCCTGGGGTGTCCGCAGAGACTGCGTTTTTTTACAGTGTGTTCAGGGGACAGGCAGCTAGCGGATAGTGAGGAGATGTTTGCTGTATGTGACAAAAAATGTTTTGGCCTTAAAAACGCGTGACATCGCTTAGAGCACCTTTAAATTGTACACATGGGGTACTTTTTATTCGTGTGTGCACCAAACCCATTTAGGTGTTTTCTGCCAAAAAGCTCTTTTTTTAGTTTAATCTGACCACAGAACCTGTGCCGTTTGAAGATCCAGTCGTGTCTGACCAACTGAATATGCTGGAGTTTGTATTTGGAGGAGCGAGGAGCATTTTTCTTAAAACCCTCCCAAACAACATGTGGTGATGTAGGGGTTGTTTGATTTTTTTTAATAGGCTTTCTGACCCCAAAACTCAACTAATCTCTGCAATTCTCCATCTGTGATCCTTGAAGAGTCTTTGGCCACTCAAACGTTTCCTCCTCACCGTCCATTAAGAAAATATAGACACACGTCCTCTTGCTGGCAGATCGTAACATCTTTAGATGATTATAACTTCTTAATTATTGCCCTGATGGTCAAAATGGGCTATATCTTTAGCTATTTTCTTACATCCACTTTCTATTTTGTGATGCTCAACAATCTTTAGATGCACATCAGAACCATGTTCTGTGGTTTTATTCATTGTGATGGATTATTAAAGGTATAGCGGAGTACCTTTCCGAATTTTAGAGAAGAACCGCCCTCTCCCATTTTTGAGAAAAAAACCAATTGAGATGTTTACGTGTCTTCGCGGTGCATGACTTGTGCCAGGGCTAGCATCGCTAATCATAGCTTACATTATTAACTTTCACTAGCAGTGATTTTAAATGGATTTCTCCAAATAGCATGACAAAATTTACCTGTCTAGTAGAATCTTCGCGATTGCGGCATCAGTGGGAAGCCCAACCTGTGCTTTTAGTGACGCCAGCGTGTGAAATATTCACCCAAAATCACTCTGGTCTTGTTTCTATATTCTGCGGCCTTTCTCTTCTTATCATACACTTCGTATACATGTTTTCTCTTTCGACCCTCAGCCATTTTCAAAGGAATGGCTGAAACCGTAACTCATCACACATAATACACCTGAAAGTGCGCATGCGCAGAAAGCGAAAACTACGTACGACGGCCTTACGTAAACATATCACCAGAATGATTGACACTTAAGTGGACCAATAGTATAGGCTACCCACCCGGAAAAAGAAAATCCTCCGCTATACCTTTAAGGTAATTTGGCCTTTGTGCTTCCTCATATTTAAACTCCTGTGAAACAAGAAGTCATAGCTGGACAATTTCATGTTCCTAGTCACCCTGGTGTGCTAAAAAAGGTAAATATTAATGGGAATAAACTTCATAGATATTTTATTCATAAAAAATTCTAGGGGTATGAATAATTGTGGCCAACGTGTTTTGGAGATAAATATTTATTTTATAATGTGATTTTCCTTCCCATTTTCAATTCTTTTACTTCAATGAAAGGTTAGATTTTTGCCAATTTTTGAATGAAAGATCAAAAGGATAAACGATGCAGATTTATTTTTTACAGCCATTTTTGATCATATTTACCAGGGGTATGATTAATTCTGGGCACGACTGTATATAATATATATAATATATATATATATATATATAATATATTATATATATATATATATATATATATATATATATATATATATATATATATATATTGTTGTGTTGTGTGTGTGTGTGTGTGTGTGTAGTATACAATACATTTTATTGTATTACATTTTATTTATTAATTAATTTATTAATTATATAACAATTTATGTATCTAATAATTTTATAATTATTTGCAATATTTGTCATTTATTTTTATTAATTCAGTTATTTATCTCTAATTATTATAAATTATATATACGTGCATTTTATTTATTTATTCATATATATTTAATTATTATAAATTATTGCCATATACATACATTTAAAATATATAAAAAATACACATACATTTATAATTATTATACATATAAGTTGTATCATAAATTTGTAGCATTATATATATATATATATATATATATATATATATATATATATATATATATATATATATATATATATATATATATAATTTATGATAGTACTTCATAATAAATATAAATATACACAATAAAATATAAATATATATATACGTATATAGAGGTCTAAAATGTGTCAGATGATGTAGATGTGTCGGTTGTGTTGAACAGAAGGTCAGAGGTGACGGAGTGTGTCTGAAAGACTCTCTGCTTCGCTTTATTAGTTTGAGGGGTTTGTCTCAGAAAATCACAATGACGAGACATTACATCATGACAAGAGACGAGCGAGTCCAATAACCGTCCGCTGGGACACACACACACACACACAACACACACACTGAACACGTGCCTGACACACAACTAACAGGTTCATTCTGCTGAGCGTCCTGGATCAGTTTTGACGGATTCATTAGAGACGGACGGATAATGGTGTCGTGCATTTGCATGAAAAAGAAATACAAGGAGGTTTAGAATAACAGTGTGTGTGTGTGTGTGTGTGTGTGTGTGTGTGTGTGTGTGTGTGTGTGTGTGTGGTGTGTGTGTGTGTGTGTGTGTGTGTGTGTGTGTGTGTGTGTGTGTGTGTGTGTGTGTGTGTGTGTGTGTGTGTGTGTGTGTGTGTGTGTGTGTGTGTGTGTGTGAATGCAGTCTGACACACGAGGCTGATGTTTTATTGCAGTATGTATTTTTCCTGCACTCTGCGTGTGTTTTAATGCGCTGAAGGTGAATCTGTGTTTTACTGTCCCGCAGAGACACACCGTTCGCTTCACAACACACTTCCAGCAGATCAATGTCTTTTATTATCATTCTGCGGAGGAGAGAGAGGAGGCAGTGTATCACCACACAAACAACAACATCGTGTTTTACAAGGGATGTGTTCAGTTTGCAATTGTATGCGGCTGACGGCAGTGTTCACCTGGAGAAGACACTATGAGACTACATACATTTTACATTTACATTTACATTTGCATAGATATACATCATACATTACATCATACAGATGCATAGATATACACGCTTGGATTTAGGATTTTAAAATCAGCAAATCCTCATATTATAGTGATTTCTGAAGGATCATGTGACACTGAAGACTGAAGAGTAATGATGCAGGAAATTCAGCTTTGATCACAGGAATAAATTACACTTTAAAAGATAATCGAATAGAAAACTTTGGAAGCTTGTTTCTGCCACAGAATAAAACATTTTAAAAGATTATTTTTTTTAAAGATAATTGCGAGATAATTCCATCCCAACTCGCAATTCAAGTTATAATGTCAAATTCTAAGAAAAAAAAGACTTTTTATTCTCACAAATCTGACTTTATATCTCCCAATTGCGTGTTATTAAGTCAGAATTGTGAGATATAAACATGCAATTCTTAGGAATTTATTTTTTGCAAGTTTTGCAAAATAATTGCATGTTTATTCTCACATTTCCGACTATATCATGCAATTCTGAGATATAAAGTTGGAATTGTGAGAATAAAAATACCTTTTTTATTTTTTTATTCTGTGCCGGAAACAAGCTTCCATAGAAAACAGCTTTTTTAAATTGTAATAATATTTCACAATTTGACTGTTTTTACTGTATGTTTTATCAAGTAAATGCAGCAGAAGAGACTTTTAAAATCCTCATTATTGCAATCCTTTGACCAGATCATTTTGTGTCATTTGCATGCATTTGTGCAACAAAAAACCTGTTTGAAAACAGTCGTTATCTTTGCAAATTGGAAAAGCATGTCCTTCTTCTCTTAACATGAACATTACACATGACTGTCCCAAGAAACAGTTTTCCAGATGAAATCAGATTCGGAAAGTGTTGTTCTGGTGAGCGTCTGTACGTCTGCTTTCTTATAAGACTCTGAGTCCACAGGAACACACACACACACACAACACACACACCACACACACACACACACACACACACACACACACACACACACACACACACACACACACACACACACACACACACACACACACACACATCCATCACTCCTCTTTCACATGCTAATGCTGAAGTCAGCAGAAACTCTTGTTTATCAGTGTGTGTTTGTGCATCTATTCTTCCTAACTGTCGTCTTCTTCTCTTCACTCGCTGTTATGTGTGTGTTGACACAGTTAGAAACACTTCACAGACTTTACAACACAGACTTTAGTCCTGGACTAATGCGTTTATTAAATATGACTGGTGTTTATGAGCTTTTTAAGCTTGAGTCATGGGGGAATATAAAGCTTCCTGGTTGTGGATGGAAGTATGGAGAGCATGTTCATAATAATATCATAATAGATGAGATTTGATGAAGGATATTCCTTAAATGATCAATGCAAACGCTTTGGATAAAAGTGCCTTTATGGACATGTGTGTTTCTGCAGTGTAAAGCTGTCTGTGTGTTGCAATCTGAATTTAAATGTAAGGAAGTAAAATTGAAATCATCTGAAATTCAAACGAATTCAAATACATGCACTTTTTACCTGAGCAAAGTTTGATGAGATAAACTCTAGATGTTGACTTGTATGTTATTTGTTTTAGCTCTATTTGGATTGTGAAGCGAGAATAACCAGTTTTATTTCCCGGTTGTCACTGAGCTACGCGGTAAAAAAAAAAAAATTCTGAAGTTGTAAATTGAGATTATTGGAGTATACTATTTTTTACAAGCAAATACTATTTCAGATTTTCTACTTCAAAAATTCACATTTAATGCAATGTGTCACTTTTTACTCATTTACTAACAATATCTGGGTGAATTTAGTATTTTAGTATAAAGACATTCTTCAGACTAACACACTGACAGTGTATGTTATATACCGTTCAACATGAAGAGAGGATATTTGAGATGCATATGCCTGGATATGTCTTGATCAGGATCTAATATGATGATGTTAAATGTTTCAAATCCACACAGAATCAGAATGAGTTTTGATTTCATGTTGACTATAAAAACACAAGAGCACAAATATGTTCTTGCATCTGTATGTTAATACTGAGGATTCTCTCCTATACAATGTTTGTGTGTGTGTGTGTGTGTGCGTGTGTGTGCGTGTGTGTGTGCGTGTGTGTGTGTGTGTGTGTGTGTGCGTGTGTGTGTGTGTGTGCTGGCCTAGTCTCTCACAGGATTTGTAATTCTATCTCTGAAAGGCCTCTAGCTCTCCGTCAGAATCTCTCTGTCCTGCTGTCGTGATTTGATGCTCTTACAGTCATGTGTGTGTGTGTGTGTGTGTGTGTGTGTGTGTGTGTGTGTGTGTGTGTGTGTGTGTGTGTGTGTGTGTGTGTACATGCTTTTCTATCCTGGTGGGGACTTAAACCCGATTGCACACAGACTCATGGGGACTTGAGTCACTGTGGGGACCTAAATAGAGGTCCCCATGGGCACAAAAGCTTATAAATCATTCAGAATGAGTTTTTTTAAAAATGTAAAAATGCAGAAAGGTTTCTGTGATGGGTAGGTTTAGGGGTAGGGTTAGTGTAAGGGGACAGAATATACAGTTTGTACAGTATAAAAACCATTATGTCTATGGAGAGTCCTCGTGTGTGTGTGTGTGTGTGTGTGTGTGTGTGTGTGAGATAGGATTCAGCTGCATCTTTATGGCAGAGATCTGACTGACCTCACACTCACATTAATCACGGCGAGCGGCTCGACGCTCCATCACACAATACTCAAACACAGTCTCGATCCATGAGCACACACACAGACACACACACACACACACACACACACACACACACACACACACACACACACACACACACACACACACACACACACACACACACACACACACACACACACACACACACACACACACACACAAAACAACCTATGACTTACAACGTTGCTTAATATTATATCAAAATCACCATGAATAGGCCTATATCATGAATATATCTAAGGCTAAAAAAATAATTCAGAAAACGATAGATAGGTTGATAGATAGAGTGATAAAACGATATAGAACGATAAAACGATAGATATGGAACGATAAAACTATAGATATACTGTAGATAGTGTAATACATGTATGTGTGTGAGACTGAGAACATAAACACATACACAAA